>OVBA01007763.1:0-13841 GCA_900406435.1 Lepidium aucheri | reverse complement strand
ATGTAAGCTTCGTGATTTGTGTTTGGCTATCCTGTGATGGGTGGGGAGGGTTGTATCTTTTTAACTGATATGTGTGTTGAAGTTTGGGCTTCCTCCGTGGTTTTGGTTGCACTCCTTGAGATGCTGATGTAGTTGCTATGTGTTGAGTCCTCATGTCTGGTGGTGCTGTAGGTGTTAGGCCCATTAGTGGGGAGGATTGGGTAGAAGGTGTACCCGCGAAAGTTCCATGAATTGTGGTCACGGGCTTCATTGTTTCCTCTAGGTTTTCCTCCCCTCTTAATGGTGAGGATGATAGGAGGGTTCTTGGAATAATTGCTTTAGACGATGAGGCGTCTATAGTAGTGTAGTTTGTCCCTTTAGGCTGATTTTTGGGATTGGGATCATTTGTTTCTCTAGTCATCTGGTGTTTGTGTAGCTTCTCTGTAATTACCTGAATACTTGTTATCCCTTTCGTTGGTTGCGGAGGTGTAGGGTCAAGGGTTGGGTCATCCCCTTTTGAAATTGTAGTTTCCTCCTGAGACAGAGATGGTGGAGAGGATGTGCTTAACCAGGGGTAATGTGCTTTATCGTGTGTCAACCGGAAGCAATAATGGCATGATTTTCTTATTCTTTCATATTCAAAACGAATGTTGATGAATTTACCACCAGGGAATTTGAAAGCACGAAGTGGTTTGAGTGGGTCGTCTAGGTCATAAGTTACCTTGACTCTAATGTATTCATGCAGTTTGGTTTGATTTTCATCGTGATCAACTTCTAAAACCTCTCCAATGGTTGTTTCCACCGCCTTGAATAAATTAAAGGTGTAGTGTATCGGTGGTATGTTGTACATCCTGACCCATATGGGAACCGTGGTGATTCGGTAATTGTCCTGAGTATTAGTTTTCCTTTCAACCATAATACTCCAGTCATCAAAGTTCCATAGTCCTAGATTCGTGATCGGTTGTAAAGCTTCCTCCAAAGGGAACTTAAGTTGAAAGTGATCTTGAGAAAGTACAGTTCCAATAGCCTTTGCATGTGTTTGCCAAATTCTAAGCATAGTTAACATTACCTTGGCCATATTTTTTGTTGGGGTTAAGGATCCGTCCTATAATCATGAGATCATGGGGTTGCGTGGTGGTGTAGTGTCCATCATCCGACAAGATATATGGCTCTTCCATTGATATATTCATTGATCTAAAAGCTTCATCCAAAGACGAATCAGCGCGATCCATTGCATGCAACCGTTTATGCGGTATGATTACAGACTTGATTGATCCGGGAGTACTTGGTGTTGAAATTCTCCTCCTCCGTTCGATCAAGAGAATCAATACATGCAAGAGAGATCGGAAGCCGAATATGTCAAGATTAGTGGTAGAAAAGGAATAGTTTAAGAGATTAGCCGGTAAAGAAAGTTGAAAGATTGTCGTCGCCGACGAAATAGTTGTGGATAAGGTTCATGCGGTGTAGCATTGATCTCTCAATGTGCAGGATCTTGAAGCGTCTCGGAGTTGCATGCAGAGCTGAAAAGAGTTATAGATAAGAGAAAGGGATGGATTGATCGGGGATACCAGCACAATCCAAAATTGTCTGGGAAGTGTACTCTAATCTCTATCTACTAAAGAAAAGAGGAGAGAAGAAGTTTAGACCAGATTCACTGTGTCTACATTTTGCTTTTCCTGCTTTTCCTACAAAAAAAATTAATAATACACGAGTCACCGTACCAAGAACCCATTTTGCTTACGTTATAAATTGTTTTAGCATTTTAAATTAAATTGGTATGATATAATACTTTTTTTGTCTAATACTAGACAACAACTGACCGGTTCATTAGTCAAGTTCCTACGGACAGTAAGATTTGATTCCTGAGTATGTGATAGTGTCTGCCTATAGTAGACTTACTACTAGACCAAAATCACTTCACGGTATAATATAATACGATAATGAAAACAAAAAAAGTTTAAATTAAAATCTACTTAAATACAAAGCACAAATTATTTAATTATAAATATTATATGTACAAATAATTCAGTAGTTATTAATACTCAAAATTTTCATACTAATTTAGTTCTACTTGATATAGAACTTGAATGAATGTTTTTTTGATGGTTTTAGGTGATTAGGCGATTTGACATTCTTCGGTTCGGTTTTTAATCTTTTCTCTATTTCTAATCACAAGTTTCTTTTCTCTCATATTCAGACTTTGATCCCAGCTCAGATCCTGATCTATGTCTTCAATTTTAACCAATTATGGTCTTGTTCTTCGCTGAATCCTCCTTGTGATTTTGGTTCTCTCTGGTTATACCTTGGCTTCACTCGAGTTCTCTTGGTGCGCCTCCATGGAGGTTGGTCCATCCTCATCTCCAAGTGTAAATCTAATCTCTCATCTCCCTGATTTGAAATCAGGTTCTACTCCTGCTTATATTATCTTGAATGGTAACAAAGAATGGGTCTCTGTTGCTAAATCTTCTAGTTTGGTAACCACTTACAATTTAGCTATCAGTTTCATTAATGGTGGTATTTATTCTTCTACTATACCGGATGATGTTCTTGAGAGCCCTACTACTTTATGCTCTTCGCTTATTCTAGGAAATTTAATAGGAGATGTACCTCACATAGGTTCCACTTTTTATTCATGCCACTGTGAAAAGAATTTGGCAAAATTCTAAGAAGACTCTTAAAATTGATGTTCATTTCATTTTTGCCAATTTAGTTCTATTTGATACTGAAGAATATTCTATTCGTGGCTGCCTCTTACGTCGTCGATTTTGGAATATTGGAGACTTTCCTATGGTTATTTGTAAATGGTCTCCAAAATATGCATTTTCTTGTCCTGAACTTACTTTAATTCTTCTTTGGGTTGATTTTGGTGATGTTCCAAGATACTTTTTCTATTACAAGGGGCTGATTTAACTAGCTATATTGGTGAACCTATTAAACTTTATCCTAAGACAGAGAAATGTCTTAGGTTTGGTATAGGTCGTGTTTTGATTGATTTCAATATGCAGAATCCTCTTCCTTCTTGGATCAACATTCATGCTGTAAAGTTTCCAGAAGCTAAGATTCAAGTGTCTTGTCCATGGTTATCAAGAAGATGTCCTGGTTGTCATAAATGGGGTCATGAGTCTAAACCCTGCAATTCTCTGGTTCAATCTAATCGATTAACATTCTATAGAACCCTACAAGCCTTGATTTTGTTCAAGAAGCAATCTCTACTATCAATGTTCAAGATGATACACTTCTTGTATCCACTTCTACTCCAACAAAGTTGGTCGTTGCTGATGATGGCCTGCTGTGATTTCAAATTCATATATTCTGATTTATGAGACTGTTGTTCATGTGGAACCTAGTCTTGCAGCTCCACCCAGTACTCAACTTACTAGGCGTTCATCTTTGAGATCTGATGATGGTCATAAGTTTCTTGACTGGACCACCATCAGAAAATGAGGTTGTAAATCTTCTAAAATCTCTGATTACTAAACTATCCTCTGAACCTTCATCTAATCTATCTTCTCGGGCAGTTTCCCCTTCAAGGTTTCAGGTGCTTGAGAATATTCATGAAGAAAGTGAAACTCTGGAGGCTGAGGAGAATTTTTCCTATCCTTTAGATCCATGTTCCAAACATAAGCCCAAAGATGTTAAATCTAAATCTTCTCAAATAAAAAGAAATAGACAAGGATAAAGATTTAGCACTCATATATAGTTTAGCTTCTACAAAAAAGCTTCCTCTCAGAATCACTGATGTCATTCTTTGTCTGGAATATGTGTAGCTTCAATCAGCCTCCCAAACATGTTGCTTTGAAAAAATGGATTCTGGATGTGAAACCACTCTTTGACTATTTGATTGAGTGTCGTGTTCTTCAAGAAAAATCTTTCAAAATTATTGATTGTTTTCCTCTTGGCTAGAAAGCTCTTACCGGTTATGACTATCATAGACTTGGAAGAATATAGTTTTTCTGCTCAATTGCTATTCGGGCTGTTCCTTTGGCAATTGCTACTCAAGATATAACTTGTGGTATGCAGAATATCTCCAATAGTCCAACTTTTATCTGCTCAGTTATTTATGGTTCTAATTTTGAAGAAGATATGTGCATCCTTTGGTCTGAACTCTCGAGTGTTGTCTCTTCTTGTCAACATCTCTCTCTGCCCTGGATTTTTCTTGGTTATTTTAACGAGATCCTCTATTCTTATGAGAATTCTCGTTAATCAGATTATCATTTCTATCATCAGGGTATGATTCATTTTTAGAATTGGGAGTCAACTAATTCTCTTTTAGATCTTGCTTATTCTTGACCTCATTTTACTTGGTGGAATAATCGTGATGGTGACCCTGTTAGCAAGAAGCTTGACCGAGTTTTATTAATGGTTATTGGCTCTAGTCTTTCCCTCACTTGTTCACCACCTTTGATACTGGCATAATTTCGGATCACTCTAGGATTCTTGTAACCCTGTTTTCTTTTGGTGGTGATAACAGGAAGCACTTTCAGTTCTTCAACTATTTGGCAAGTCATGATTAATTTATGCCCTATGTTGAGAACTCTTGGAGTGTTTCTCCTCTTTACCATTCTCACTCTGCGCTATATTTGTTTCACATGAATTTTAAGAGACCAAAATCAATTCTCTGCTCATTGAACAAGACACTCTATGGTGATTTACCTATTCAAACCAAAGTTACCTATGATGATCTCTGCTTTAAGTAAGTCGCAGATCTTCATTCTTTGAGTCCTTATTTTCTAGAAGCTTCTACTACCTCCTCTCGTTGGCACCACTTGGCACCGACATAAATTAAGAATAAAGTGGTTTAAGTGATGGTAATCAGAACTCTACATTTTTCATCGTGTCACTCAATCTCGTGCAGCTTGCAATGCATTTGAGAGACTTCAATTAAACTCTAGAAATAATGCCACTGACCCTATTGCTATTAAAAATGTTGTTGTTTCCCATTTTCAGGATTTTTTATAGGGGGACCTTGCTCTCTGTCTGTTGGCTTGGTGGCTCCTATTTCTACTTAGGATATTCATTCTATTGTCTTCTCCATGCCTTCCAACAAAGCGCTTGGACCAAACAGTTTCATGGTTTAATTCTTCAATGCTGCTTGGCCAATCATTGGCGGTGATTTTGTTATTTCCATTCAATCTTTTTTCTTGTATGGCTTTTTACCTACAGGAATTAATGCTACTGCTGTAACCTTGGTTCCTAAGCGTTCTAATGCTATATATTGCTTGTTGTAACCTTTTGTGCAAAGTCATCTCCAAAATTATTGCAAATCGGTTGAAGTCTTGTTTGCCTCAAGCCATTGAACTGAACCAAACCACTTTTGTTAAACAGCGACTTCTCCTTGAGAATGTTCTCTTGCTTCTGAGCTTGTCAAAAACAATCACAAGCAATCTATTTCTACGAGATGCGCCATTAAATTTGATTTCTCACTGTTAACAGGTATTTTGTTCTCGTAGTTTAAGAGCAATGAAGCTTCCTGATATCTTCGTTAACTTGATCCATCTTTGCATCTCTACTGTTATGTTTCTAGTGTTAGTTAATAGTGTTTTGCAGGGATTTTTCCGAGTGCTAGAGGTTTTCAACAAGGCTGTTCACTTTCTCCATACCTTTATATCATCCTAAACAATGTATTGTCCAAGATGCTTAATAAGGCTGCTCAAAATTCTGTTTTCAGCTTTCATTCTAAATGCAAGGATCTTAACCTTACTCATCTTAGTTTTGTTGATGATATAATAGTTTTTACAGATGTTTCTCCACACTCTTTGGCTTTTATTTTGGATGTTGTGAAATTTTTTGCTAATCTGTTTGGGATACATATCAATTTTACGAAATCCTCTATTTTTATTGGTGGTATGAGTAGTAACTCACTCCTATCTCCAGCCTCTGCAACTAGCATTTTGGTTCTCTTATCATCCCTTATCTCGGTCTTCCTTTTCTCTCATGTTCATAACTAAATCAGATTATGAGCCCTTATATCGAAAGTTAAAGCTAGAATGTTATCTTGGGCAGCTAAATCCCTTTCTTTTGTATTCATTTTGATCAACGTTGTTTTTATCGGTTTTTAACCCTTGTTTTCCATGGTTTTATTGAGTCATAGTATGTGTTTTAGAGTCTTTTAGTCTATTTTAGAGTCTTTTCAGGTCATAAGTCACATTTGGAGAGAATGAGCTGTTTTAAGTGAAAACTAGCATATGGAGATGCAGAATCCTGAAGAAGTGTCAGAAGTTTGGCTTCGTTTTAAAGCCTTTCCACCGTTGGATCGAGCTGAAATGATACAAGATAACCACGTCAGTTAGCTTTCATTTGGAGGTGGTTTAAGGGCAATCTGACAAGCGGTTAGGAAGATATGACGGATTTACCACGGACATGTCATTCTGGTAGAGAACAGACGCCACCAGAAGATGCGCTCGACTTGAGGATCGACCTGCTAAGATCATGATCGATCGATCAACTCCTTGATCGATTGATTAACTCCTTGATCGAGCGATCATCCATACTACAAAGAGAAAAGCAGATTTTCCTTATTTTGTACCAGACGCGTTTCTAGCCTATTTAAATAGATTTCTGAGAACTTTTACGGCATCCTATCATTATTTTCAGCAGCCACTCTTGTAACCTTTGAGGGAGAAGATCTCTATCTTCCACAACACTATTGGAGAAAATTTATGAACCCTGTTTCTATATAATTCAGTTTATCATTATGCTTATCTATTCTTCTTCTTTAATTGTTCTTTCTGCTGTGCGTGAGTAGTTTACCAACCATGTTTAGGAATTTCTAAGGATTCAGGGATTCAATGAATTAGAAACAAATAGGGTTAGATCTTGTGTGTTCTCCATATAAGATTGAGTTTAATGCTTAGGTTAGACTGGCCACCTAGTCTATGATCTTAGTTTGTTTAACTCTCCAAAAGCTTGTTAGATGCCTAAATTAGCTTAGATAAGCAATTAACTTTAACCAACGACAATTGATTGTTAAGGATAGTTGTTGACATATTAGACCCAATCGATAATGTCTATTTACATATCTAGGACCAACGATAGTTAGGAGCACCAGAATAACAAACAGAGTAGTAGGCATCACGACAGTGGGTTTGCTAGAATTCTATGTTTAGGTCGAGAATTGGTTTAAAGCATGCTCTGAATAGTTCCTTGATTTCGATTCCCTGCTTCCTGATGAATTTATGATGCCTGATGCGTTTATTTATTTGATTTCATATCGTTATAGTTTTGTTTAGTTTCCATCTTTATTTGTTTTGTCTTAGCTTAATTTTTGTTTAAAGATTGATAGTGTAACCATTGGTCTTTGGGGATTCGATCCTTAAGTGTTATATCGGTACGATACGCACAAGAGGTTAAATTGGTATAATTGACCTTGTATCACATTAGCAATTGATAAAATCTTTTATCATTAGCATCACTAACTTTTGGTGCTTTACTTTCAGGCCTCCTAATAGATGTGTTGATGAGATTGAACGGGTTTTCAGTGCCTTCATTTGGCCTGGTTCTCCTAATAATACAAATAAAGCCAAAGTATCATGACATGGTGTATGTACTCCAAAAACTGAAGGTGGTCTCGGTATTCGCTCTCTTAAAGACACATCATGTATCTTCTCTCTTCACCTCATTTGGCATTTGCTCACTATGTCTGGTTCTTTTGGGTTGCTTGGATAAACCATTATTTGTTGTAGGATAACTCATTTTGGGTTGTTCATTCTGGTTCTAATGGATCCTGGGTTTGGGGAAAATTGTTGAAACTTCGTCCACTTGCTTATTGTTTTTTTTTATCGAAGTGGTCTATGGTTGCAACGCTTCTTTTTGATCTGATTATTAGACTTCTTTTAGGAAGCTAATTCATGCTACATGTCATTCTAGAACTAGATACTTAGGCATATCAAGATATGTTACTGTTTCTGATGCTTTTTCCTCTTCTACTCAGATGGCTTCCCCATGCTACTCGATCTTGTCTTTTTGCTGATCTTATATCTAAAATTAGATAATTTCCTCCTCACTACGTTGATTGTATTGAACCTTTTTATAGAGACATTCAAACTCTGACTTACAGGCTCGATTCTCTACCTCCAAAACTTGGAATCAGATTCGTCAACACCACTCTTTGGTCTCTTGGTATCGTGTTATATGGTTCCCTCAATATGTTCCTTGTTTTGCTCTCAGTTCATGGCTTGCAATGCAGAACAGATTATCAATATGTGCTAGGATGAAACTGTGGGGAAGCATATAAGATTGTGTTTTATGTGGAGTGTGAGATGAATCTCGGGATAATCTTTTATTTTCTTGTCCATATAGCTTCACCATTTGGTCTAAGCTTTGTGGTTCTCTACTTGGGAACTCTATCACCCTAGATTGGTCTGACTCTATTTCTTCTCTTGTATTGGATAAGAATTTCCTTGATTCTAACCTACTTCGACTAGTGTTCTAGACTTCGATATATTATATTTGGCAAGAGAGAAACTATCGTATTCATGGTCGTGGTTTTTTTTGTGCTCACTCCACTTCCAAGCTTATTAGACTACTTACAATGGTGAAAAATTGTGGTGTTCAAATTTTTTTTTAACTCTTGAATATGATGCAGTGGTGTGTTGAGAAAATAGAGAGTTAAGGTGGCTTCAACATTGTTAAAAAAAAACAACACTGTGCATTGTAAAACAATGGGTCTCACTACGACACATGGTGCATTGTATGTTATAATAATATTTAGAAAAAATATGTATCTTATTTTTATTGGATGCTTAGATTTTAGATATTATTTTCACCCTAATTATTTGAGACCAATTATGTTATAAATATTTTATTTTAAAAAAAATTATACAAAAAGTTATCATCTTTCATTCTTTATAAGTAGAGACTTGTTTCACTCCATTCGGACAAAAAATCATCTTTTCTACTATATTTTTGCTATTAATCTATTTTTAGGGAAATGAATCCTAATTTTTGCTACTATATCTTCAGGGAAATAATTTTTTCTACTATTTTTGCTATCAATCTATTCTTTATTAGTATATAACAAAATAAAATTGGTGGGGTATGATGTTGAATTTTATTAAACAAAAATATTGTAGAATTGTAGAATGTAAAAGTTAAATGAGTATTGAGAGGTCGAAGAGAGAGAAGATGATGTGGAAGAGAGACGAGATGATATAGAGTGTTAAACAGTGTTGAATAAACCAAACATTGTTAGTCTTAATCTAGATTGCAAGGAAACTCTATTCGAAGTCTGTTTCCCGTTTTGGAAAGGTTTCGGAATCCTAAGGTTTTCGATTTGGAAACATCATGAAAACAAAATTTTGTTTTGGAAACACTTGTTTCTGGTTTGGAAACTTGATTCTTTTTTTAGATCCGATGTCTCCGAAAGGACAAAACTTGATTCTTTTTCTGTAAACACTACTAGAAAGCAACTCAACTTTGACCATGTTTATAATCATAAATTGGTCAAGAAATAGTTGTTTTGATTAATTTTTGACCAACAAAAATTTCCAACCACCGATTTTTGACCCTTCGATTTTGTTCAAAAATTATACAAAATAACTGTTTTTGACCAATATTTGATTATAATCATGGTCAAAGTTGAGTTATTTTCTAGTAGTGAATATATTAATCGTTAAAAAGTGGTCAAAATATTTTGATAATATACCGAACCATTTCTCTTGGTCCAGATATTTCGACTATTTAATGACCAAATATTTAATTCGTTAAGAATGATATATTTTTGGTCATAATTATGTTGACTAGAATTTTGGTCAAAAAGTTTTGGTCACAATATGACATATTTTCTTGTAGTGTAACTGAATAAAAGTTATTTAAAAATCGTAAGATATATTTAATATTTTATTAACTTTAAAAATTAATTATGTAGTTAACTAAAAGAAAGATATTCATCTTTACCAATTGTTTATGAGTAGTTGCTGAAATCTTTGAGTTGATGAAAATGAGAACAAAAATGAGATTGATGGAAGTTATTCCAAAAACAAGTTTATATATCTTTGATTTTTGAGTTTATGGTTACTAGTGGATTTGTATTTGGTTAAAAATATCTTCTAAGATTTGGATTTTAGTAATTTGTATAAAATATTTATTATATATATATATATTTCATATATGTAACATGCGTTTCCAAAACGTACCCGTTTCTTAAATTTTTTAAAAATTATGTATCCTTGTTTCTATTCGTTTCGCTTTCACATACCTGTTTATGTTTCCATGCAATCGAGGTCTTTATAGAGTGATTAGAAACATGATCATCTCCCTCCATTACTCATTTCCGCATCGAGTTCAAGATTTTCTTAGACGATGGTTTGATATTTTATTGAGTTTGAGCTTGATTTTTTCATTGTTTACAAAACTTATTAATTTAGCATTCTGTTTCTATCACTCTTATGTATATTCTTTTTTTTTGTTGATGAATAAATTTCAAAAAAAAAATTTATACTTTGTTTTGTTAGAAAATTAACATAATCTTTTTATTTATAAATAAATTTAGGAAAAAATTATTTTTCTTTCATGTGTTCATTTAAATTTTATGTTTTTCAAATTTGTGCTGTTAGCCTTTGAGAAATTGAACTTGTGACTAAATAAAAATGTAATATGACTAAAATACAGTGGACATGTATGATTTACACTTGTGGATGAAAAGTTTAAAATTCGTCAGTTTTGGGTATATCATTCACAAAAGCTTAAGATTTCGATAACTCTCTTACATTACAGACTAGACTATCTGGTTTGTGATTATAAGCATGAAGAAACAAAGCTAAAAGGAAAAACCTAAAGGACCTCTAGAGTCTGGAAAAATCATCAAAATAAGGGTTGAACGCGGGCCAGACATCGGAATCCTCGATCATCTTCACCAGTTCTAAACAGCCATTAAAAATTCCACTTCTATGATCTGTAGAGAGGCCATGCAGGTCATGGACTAAAGGAACACTTCGAACTCTGCATGGAGGGCAGAAAAACTCCGACTCTCTTGCTATTGACTTATGTGCTTCTCACCACTTGTTTAGTAACGATAAGTTGATAGAGAATGTTGAACTAGCACTTATACTCTCACAAACCGTCTAACTCATGTTATTGACTCGCATGCTTTTCACCACTTGTTTAGTCACCTTAAGTTGATATAGAACGTTGAACTAGCACTTATATCTCACAAACCATCTAACTCTCTTGTTATTGACTCATGTACTTCTCACCACTTGTTTAGTAACCTTAAGTTGATAGAGAACGTTAAACTAGCACTTATACCCTCACAAACTGTCTAACTCTTTTGTTATTGAATACTCTAGGCTCCCATATTAATTCCAATATTTGAATTCACAAAATTCAATTTCTGATATATTAAAAAAATAAATACCTTAATTTATCATATGAATACCTTTTCTTTATACAAATCCATAAACAACTACAATAATAAGGCAGTCAATGAAAATTTCATGAAAACGCAGTGCAGTTTTGAACCACTTAAAAAAATCGACACGGTGTTTCTCATCAGCATTTCCCTATATATATAAATGGCGCAATTTATAATTTTGGAAGCAACAAATTGGTCATCATAATTCCCTTTTCATTTGAGCTCTTACTATTGGAATCACGACTTTCCCGCATGGATTTCTCTATTCTCAAGTTCCTCAAAGAAGACAACGAGGTTGGGTGTCGAATTCCACTATCTACCGTCTCTGCAAAATTGTACTGTATTTTGTTTAAAGCTGGATGATCGTGATTTTGGATTTTCCGCTCATTATGTCGTTAGGGTAAATCTATACATTCTGAGGATGCCATGGACGTGTTCCAGGCCTCTCTTATTCAAGTCATCAAAGGTTCGTTTAGGAAGCCTAATCCATGGGCTAAACTGCATAAAGTGGAAAAGGGAAATGTCTTTTGATACTTGGATTTAGATGCACGAGTGTCATAAAGATTGCATCTTGCTGTTTCATTTGTAAGTGAATGTCTTTTGTGATGTTAACTGTTGATGAATGCAATTAGATTTTTAGTCAAGCTAGCTTGAATGTTGATGATGCCTTAGTGATAGCTTGATTTTAGCTCAGGATACCCCTATATCTGACTTCCAAAATAACTCACCCCTGCCTATTGATGCTGCTCCTTCGCAAGAACAGTCACAAAGGACCAGACAATGGGAGCTTCATCATCAGTGGTCTGTGTGAAGCATAAACCGATTGATCAAAGTTTTGACCAAGCAGAGAAGGCCCGTTCCTTGATGCAGCAAGGCGTGACTACTGCTCTAGTGAAACAGAACAATGTGTAAGTACTAGAATGGAGACACACGATGGACTACAGAGGCTAACACAAGAAAGGGACTAATGTAGAGCAAGACAGATACAGAATAAGGACGCATGTACAACAAACGCTAACACAGGAGAGAAACACACAAAGATTCTTCAAGCTTTTGTATTAAGAATAATATAAACAAAGTACAGTCTTGTTTATTAGATTTACACACAACCATAACTTGGTTTGTCACTGACCTATTCCAAACTACCTAAAGCTCAGGCAACACTGCAGACTTGCACCTGTTGCAACTATCTCTGAACTCCCTAGTTCACACAACACTGCAGACTTGCAGCTGTTGTAACTCTCTTGGTTTCACTCACCAAGAACACCTCTGTCGAGCTCACTAGTTCACACAACTTTACAGACTTGTAGCTGTTGTAACACCCTCCTAAACTCATTTGCTCACACAACACTACAGACTTGTAGCTGTTGTAACCCACTTGGTTTCACTCACCAATCACACACTCAAACCTTGGAACTTCCATTTTTTTCTCTCTAGAAGTCCAACCCTTCTCCAAGTGTTGAGCACTACTTAAATAGTCTCAGCTCATCTAGGGTTTCCCTTTGGTCTTGAGAAACACTCCAAAACGCTCTGCACCATGTCCCTGCCCTAGAGCCTTGCTATCTTTTGCATCCTGCAGAACCAACATAGTTGACCCCTTGCTTCTCTCTTGTTATGCTGCTGCATAACACATCTGGGTTGAGTCAACATTCCCTTTCATACTACAGCCAATTCTTGACTTTCCATTTTGATGCTACATCCAGAGTTGACCTTGCCTGCTTCCACTCTCTGATGTACAACAAGTCCATTCTGGTGATGAGTGCAATATGTCCTTTCTTATTAGAGCTTCTTCATCTTTCTTCTTTGGTGCTTGTGCAGGTCTGTGATAAGATGGTTTTTTGGCCTATGCTATCAAATCAATGAGGTATAGTGGTAAGTAGGTGGGTTGTCGAACCAATACTCAGTGATGCATGTAAACAACTTATCTAGTACTAGATTCTAGTTCAGATAACCTACCGATCTGTCACAAAGATAGGTCATATTTCTAACAAGCTCTCAAACTAGCACAAAGGACAAAATACACTACGAGACAAAGTAAAAACAGAACAAAACATTCAAAAGCAGAGAATTGATCATAAAACAGAGCAAGATAATGGCAATAGATAATTCTAGGTTAATAAACATGAATCTAGAGGATAGGAGGTGATTGATCGGCGGTTAACTCGCCGATCCAACCTCGCCAAGCTATATACGGTGATCTCTAGACCGGGACAAGCTAGATCCTCCCATTCTCATGGTGAAGACCCCTTTCCGATCCGGCTGATCCATTACGACGCTAGCCGCGATCATGCCGGATCAAAAGCCTAAAGTCCAGCCCAATACATCTAATGACCGATCCACATGCTAGATCTCTCTTCCGTGGATCAAACCATCTCTCATATGACACTTGGTCTCCGATTTCCTTAGCGTTAGCTTTAGGTTTCGGCCTAAATCAGATCTCTCTTGATTAGGGAGAGATCATCCTTAAGCTCGGTCATATGAGAAGAGATCGAATCTAATTCATGTTTGCTAG
>OVBA01007762.1:183-13842 GCA_900406435.1 Lepidium aucheri | reverse complement strand
CTCCTGGGTGAGACTCCTAAGGAGACTACTCAAGAAGTCTCCTAGTTTAGAGTCACTCCTGTTGCAGACTTCCAGAAGTCTTCGGTATGAGACTCCTGTTTGAGACTTCCAGAAGTCTCCAATATGAGTCTCTTGTTGGAAACTTCAGAAGTCTCCTGGTTGAGACTTCAGAAGTGTCCTGGTTGAGACTCTTGGTGGAGACTACTCGAGAAGTCTCCTTGTTGTGACTCCTGTTGGAGACTTCTCCGGAGGAGTTGTTACTTGTTTGTTTTTCTGAGAGCTAACTTTCTTTCGATGACCTTTGCAGTTACTACAGTGGAAAGGCCAATATTTCCACGTAGGTTTTTCACGCCTAGTTGTGAACCTCGGCCAACCAAAAGCATCAAGTATTTCAGTGGAGACTTCAAGCTTATTAATGCGCTGATAGACGCATTGACAGAGGATGAACGGGTGGAGCTCTATAATTCAAGGCTTGGTGTGTTCTTGAAGTTTCATGAGTTGGAGTTTGGTTGGGCTTCAAGACTTGTTCATCATTTGCTCACCTTTCAGTTGGAGTGTAGGAAGCCATGTGAGCTATGGTTTCTGATTGGTGTGAATCCAATCAGATGCTCGTTCATTAAGTTTGAGATGCTTACTGGGCTGAATTGTGCATATGTGGAGGATCTGGAGTCACCCACAGTTGATGCCACCGATGAAATGCGGCGATTTTGGGAGCTGCTTGGAGTGCTAGAAGATCAAGGTCCAAGTTATGATCAGTTGGTTGTTGCCACTGAACGTTATGGAGAGTGGATCCGTGAAGATATGTTGAGGTTAGGCTACTTGTCCATATATGCGGCCTTTATTGATGCAAAGAGGCCTGATAAAGCCACACGGATTAGTCTAGCTAGGCTGGTAATGGATATTTCTACCTTTGAGGCCTATCCTTGGGGAAGAGTTGCCTTTAAAACTCTGGTCAATTCTGTTAAAGCAACAACGCCTCAATCAAATGGCTATCACATTGATGGGTTTATCCAAGTCCTTCAGGTGTTTGTCTATCACGCCCTTCTTAATTTTGCCACAGTTTTCACTGATTGGGTCCCCGGTAATCCCTCTCTACTATTGCTAGCATTCAAAGAGTCTAGGGGTCGTAAGTATCCAGGGGAGAACATGGTGAAACAGGTATGAGTGACCCATGTCAATTGTATTAGTGACCACATTTTTATCAATTGTATTAATGATTTTTATTGTTGCAGACCCGGGTCCGTTCCTTCGTTAAGAGGTGCTACGCAGAGATGTTCCCACAATGGGACAATGATGAGGAGGATCCTAGTATTGACAACACGGTGAAGGCGTTATGTGGGGAATTAGGTCGAGGTTGGAGGTTCAGGGTTTCTGACTGGAGGAAAACTTGTGTAATGGACCCCAAAGATGCAAAGGAAGAGGAGGCCGCAGATGCAAAGGAGGAAGAGGCCACAAATGCTGTCGGGTAAAAGAGAGTCTGTGAGGAGGCCACAGATGCTGACCTTGAGGATGAACCGAAGAAGTGTAAGGGGCCTCCTTCATCTGATGAGACCCACAACAGCTCATTGGAGACAATGAAGTTGTTCATGGACCAATGCCGTGAGAGGATGATTGCTCAGGTGATGGATGGTATTAGTAGCTGCCAACAAGAGATCCGCACTGTTGCTGAAAGAGTGTTAGGTATTGAAAGATCGTTGGCTGAAATTACCAGAAGCGCACCAAATGAGCAAGTGAAATCCAATGCTAATCCGGTTCCGACCACCAATCAGCATGCTGGGGTTAGTCCTAAATCTAAATCTACTACAAAAATTATCCGAGTTTATCAGACGCGTAAATCAAAGAAAGCAACACAGTAGGTCTAAGGTTTAGCATCTGGTTGTTGTTTTGCTGTTGGTGTGTTTTGAACTTAAGTATTCTGTTTTGTTTGTGTTCTTACCATCGTTGTAAACCTATAAACTTGTGGATTTGATCTGTGAATAGAATAAATTATTTGTGAATAGAATTGTAATTTGATATGCGTACAATGGATTTGCAGATAGACCAAAATCTGCTAAGTGAGAGTGTACACGGTGACCCTCAGGAAAGTGTTGTAGAGCTGCAAGAAAAACTCCCTTCCATTAATTTCGAACTTGTGAAACAAAAGAAACAAGAGAAGAAAACAAAGCAGGTACAGGAGAAGATCCAACAGAGGTTTTCGAGAGCTAGAAGACTAGCTCCTACATAGTTGAGTCCCTACGTGGGAAACAACACAGCAAAGGGCATTATCCCTAACAAGCGTAGTGGTGGTGGATACGACCCATTCGGGCCAATAGATAAGGAAGCAGCCGCTAGATGGACTGCAAGACTGAAACAAGAACTGTACTTCACCTTCACCTTAACAATTACCTTACTCTAATATAATTGCAAACACTTGTTACATATTGTTACTTCTTTGGTTTTTACAGGGAAGCCAAGATGAAGCAGATTATTCCGGGATCTACTATACAATGGTACAAGAAGTTGAGAACCCCAACAAAATGGCTAGAAGACTTCGAGAAGTCTCCAGGAGAAGTCTCTTGAAGACTTTTGTATTATATTTCGCCTTGACTGACTGTTTTGCTCTGTTTATTTCTATATTTTATGCAGCACATAGATGCTGGGATAAATTTGCATTGAAGTCGCTATGCAAAGCACCCCGAATGGTTTCGCTCTAGCAGGATTGGCATTGTTGATTCCAGATTTCAAAAAATGTGGACAAATAAATATCCAGAGTTAGTCGAGTCTCCTCCTAATGATGATGGCACTAGAAAGCGATTACCTGGTGGATTGCTTGACTACTAGTCAGGGGAAGAGCCATTCGCTGCTGTCCTACGAAACAATTGTTAGGCGCATATCAGTGCCCTATACGAAGTAATGTACCCTATTCGCAGCCCATACATTGTCTTTATTGAGTCCTTGATATGCTTTGGCGTAATCCCATCAATTGTTCCAAAACTATCTACGAATAACTTACCAATGTGTTTGGGCGAATACTGCTTGAAGTGAGCATACCGTTCTGCCACGGAACATGTATGAACATTCATGTATTTTGTCACCCAAAATGTATCCCTTGCATCTGTCACAATTGCTCTAACCTTCCAATTACATTCATGAACACAACACTTTGCCACAAAGAGTTTTTTTGTTGACTTGTATGCACGAAAATTGTATTTCAATTGAATACTCCTCAATCGCAATGTTGATATCAATTCTTCTTTACTAGCAAAACTCCGACCAACGTATATGTATTCTGATTTGTTTTCTTGACGAACGTAATCTTCATCTTCGTCTTCGTCTTCGTCTTTTACTTTCCTATATATACTGTAATCTCCACCGTCCATATAAACTTCAGGTTCATCATCAAGCCGGTATTCCATGTCACCTTCCAATAGGTCATCTACTTTTTCTTTGACCTCTTTCTCGTGTTTGTTGTCATGTTGTTCCCACTCTTCTTCACAATTGTCTTCTTCACTTCCACTCTCTCTAAAACCACCACAAACACATAGACGGATAACATGAAGCTTACAAATAACTCAACTAAGCTTTGAACTTGTCTATCATTTGTGACATGCATCGGAGGAGTATTAGGCGGCATTGCTTGCAGCAATGAATCTGGAAGTGCATATGCCAACTCTACATTATTGGTTCCAGTGTCCATATCATAATCATCTTGTTTCATTCCAAGAAGTTTAGCATGCGTACAACCATCATCTACAAGTAACATTCTCCCTCCTTTGGAAGTATCGACCTCAAAATGTCAATACAAGTCTTTCCTAACCCATTCTCCATAAACAACCACTAAGTGAATCATTATCCTGCAAAACATATTATAACAATATTAGATCAAAAAAATGGTAAAAGTATCAATAATAATCAAGATAAATCAAGCTTACAATTATAATACGTTCTGGAGACTTCATATGAAGTCTCCGTATTTAAGGTGGAGACGTCACATGAACTCTCTGTATTTTAAGTGGAGACTTCAGGTGAAGTCTCCAGACGTATTACAGAAACTTTGTGTAGTCTCCGGAGGTTATTTTTGTATTTGACTAAATGTTGACTTTTTAGAAGGAGACTTTAGGTGAAGTCTCCTATTTTATAGGTCACTTCTACAATAAAATATTTTTCAGGGAGACTTCACGTGAAGTCTCCACAAAAACGTTTCAAAATAGTTGTTTTCTCAAACCGGAGGAGACTTCACCTGAAGTCTCCAAAAAAGGAGTAGGTTATATTTGCAATTGACTAAGTTTGACTTTAACAAAAGAAGTCTCTGACAGAAGGAGACTTCACCTGAAGTCTCCATTTAAAGGGAGGGGACTTCTCCGGGAAGTCTCCCTTATTTTATTTATTTTTTATTTTTCTAATTAGTTTGGTAAAAAGCATTAGTGGGGTCCTTTCAATAATAAATAAAAGGAGACTACACCTGAAATCTCCTCCGTTTTGGGAGACTTCACCCGAAGTCTCCCGTGAGACAAAGATTTCTACAAATATTGAGTCAAATAATTTAAAGGTTGGTCAACTTCAAAAATAACCCCTCCAATATACGGAGACTTCAGGTGAAGTCTCCATAATACGCGGAGATTTCACTAGACATCTCCGTAAAAATCAATATTTTAGTCAATTCTAAAAGTAACTCGTTTTTTTGGAGACTTCACCTGAAGTCTCCACGAAATTTCTTTTTTCTCAAACAAGAATTTGGAGACTTCACGTGAAGTCTTCCATTTTGATTTTTAAAAAAGTCAATTGCAAAACTAACCTCTCTGTTGACTTGGAGACTTCAGTTGAAGTCTCCATGGATGTGGAAACTTCACATGAAGTCTCCTCTCTTCAACTTTTTCGAAATATTCAGATCTTTAAATGATTTCACTTAGTGATGATATATACCTTTTTTAGATGCCCACAATGTCGAAATGTAGCTTCGAATCGTGTTGTTATAGCTTCAAAACTAACGAAAACCAATGTTTCAAGATTTTTGAAAGGTTAAAATGAAAATTTAAGAGATTTATGGATAGAAATTGAGAGAAAATGAGAGATAATGTGGTTGAAGATTGTTTACAAGTATGTACAGTCCAAAAAAATAGGGTTTATGACCATTTACTAGCTTGAATTTGGTTGGTAATGGTTGTTGGTAGAATTGAAGAAGATGACATTTTAATAAATATGTGAAGTTGGATATATAGTTGGTAATTTTAAGTAGGGATAAATGGTAAACCAAAAAAAAAAGTAATGACATTTTTGAAATTATCAAAAGAATTAGGCATATTTTTGAGGTATTTGAGGAGAGAGAAAATGGTAGGTTATTTTTAACCCAAAATTCAATCCAGATCTCAATTTTTTTTTTGGTATCCATATCTTAGATTTTAATAAGGTAAATGAGGATTTTTAGAGTCAAATAACGGTAAAAAATATAGCAGATGTAAAATTTAAACCATTTAAATTTTTTTAAAATAAAAAATATATTAAGTCAATTATTAAATATATATATATATGTATATATATAATTTAATTTCACAAAATAGTACAATTTTGTGCAATATTATTTGATGTTTGAAATTTAATAAATTGTTGAGTTATTCTTTGTTTGGTAGTTATGATAATTTAGCTCATAACTCAAACAGCATGGTTCGATTCCTCATCACTATCAAATTAATAAAAAAAAGATTTTTGTATGTGAGCTTTAGGTTATACATTAGACCTCTTCAATCGTTAACAAATGCATTTTAATAAAATTACAACTTAATACGAGAATTTGTCTTTACTCAAAAATTAGATATATATATATATATATAACTATTTTCATCCAAAATTTCAAACTCAATTTTTAAATATATATATATATATATATTTATGACTTTTATTTTATGGTTGATTATTTTTTTTATCTCATATTGTACGGTTTATTAGATACATTTTTTATTTGGTAAAGATGTTAAGAATTAAATACATCTTTGTTTTGATATTGACCTTTTGAAGTTTTTAGGAAGTCTCTTTTTCTTATATAAAAAAATAAAATTGGTTCTAATATGTATTTTATTTGCAAGGTAGCTGGAAATGATGGTGAGATATGGACGTAAAACTGGGGTCAAAATATGGACGTAATTTGGGGGTCAAGATGTAGACATTTTGAATAATTATTATCCAAAGACAACAATAAAGTGGTTAGTTCCGATCTGGTTCTTATAGGTTCGGGGTTTTTGATGTTGTTTCGTCTTGATTATGTTTCCGTCGAGCTGCTACACCATGTTTTGTTGGCGGAGATTTTGCCCAGCTAGTTTATGGGTTTAGTAGTGTTAGTTCAGGTCTTCTTGCGGATTGGTTCTTTCAGGCGCTTTGTCTGAGCATCGAAGGCTATCTCTCGGACTAGGTAGCTTGTGGCAATAATCTCCATATAGATAGTCTTGCGATCGGATTATTGAGTCTACGCGCTTTGTCCTCCTGGTGTTGTCTCTCCTTACGTTTTAGTTTGTTGTCGTGTATATTTCGTCATTGCTATAGTTTTTTTCTATCTTCTGCTTTTTTTGTTGTCCATATATTGTCAAAACTTCCAATATGGTATGAATATAAGGTCTTACATTTCTTAAAAAAACAATCAAAATGAGTTATGGAAGTGTTAAAAAATAAAATAAAAAATCGGTTGGCCGAGTTACTCTCAATCTGGTGGTTAGGATGATCCAGCTAATGACTCATGGCACCGGGTTCGATTGCTCCCCACTACACTAGTAGAATTAAAAGGGATTTTAGAGTGTGAGCTAAGCTATGGATCGGGCCTTGTCGATCCAATTGTTGACAAAAAAAAAAAATCGGTTGTGGGCTATTAGGCCCATTTTATTAATTTATTGTAGATTATTTTGGGCTTAGGATTAAACTCTTTTAAGGTTTCTTAGTTAATAATACAATTTAAGCCCATTTTTGTAACCTTGAACACCATGTGTGATGATGATCCTTGCAAACTGATTTAATGGATGATACATCTTAATCTTGCTTAAATGACGCAAATTTTTTTTTTCTTTTTTTTTAATGAATGAAATATTTTTCCTACTAAATGAAAAATTTAAAATTTAGTGAATAATTCGAATATTTTGATTGCATTACCTAAGTGAATCACCTGTAAATGTTTTTAATAGCAAAAAAGTCACGGTCTAAATGTTTTCACTTTTACATTTTCTTAGTGAATATTTTTTGACAATTATAAACATAGTTAATTACATATATTTGATATTAAACAAAAAATTATCCTATGGAACAACCATTATCTAAAGTATATATGGTCATGGAAGTTAGTATTTGTCATGATGGAGCAAAAGTTATAAATATTCTTTGTAATCTATTCAATTCCGAATTCACTTAAACACTAGCTTCGAAGTTCAACAATATATTATTTTCATCTTTTTTTTTGTTCAATAATACTATTTATGTATATGCAATGATTTACGTGTACACATCTGTAACTTTTGATTGCATATGAAGGCATCTCTTATAAATTATAAATCAGAAAGAGCCAAATTTGATCACGGGAGAGTTCATACATTATTAATCTAATTGGAGTAAATAATAAGTCAAATTATATAATTTTAATACTATTTTTATTTGATCAATTATTTAGTAATTGATTAATCAAATGCTACAAAAGATGGGACATTTTTATTTAATTTTTTTCCGAATATTTCTAAGATTCCACATCAAAAATTTAGATGAGACTTAGATGATGTATAATAGATATAACCAATTTACTTATTGTCAATTTGTTTTAAGTTTAAAGCTCATAATTTTTTATGGTATTAGAGCTTGAGTTCATACTGCCCCACCCAAACTGATTCGGCTAATCAAAAGAGGTCCGATTATATGACCTGAAATTGATCATATAATAGACTATTGTTGAGACTAATGGCAAGACGGACTATTATCTCGAGAGAGTCTGAGAAGATCCCACATCGGGAATTTAAATGAGACTTAGATGATACATAATACTCCCTCCGTTTCATATTAGTTGTCATTCTAGAGTTTGACACACATATTAAGAAAATAGGTGAATGTTTAATTACGCCCTTATTTGACTATTAGAATTCTAAACCATTTAATATTTTATTCATTTAATTAGGGGCAATGAGATAATTTTTATATCAAAAATTACATTGGAAAATGAGAATGACAACTAAAATGAAACAAAAAATTTAGGCTAGAATGACAAGTAATATGAAACGGAGGGAGTATATGAATAAATCCACTTATTGCCAATTGATTTTGAGTTGGAAACTCATAATTTATATGCTAAGGTATTATTCGAGAGAGATTTTTGAGATTAATCTTGTAGATAATTTCTATAGTAAAATGTTAACGATTTGCAAATAAACCCTTTTCAATAAAACATGTGCAAATTATAATTATGAAGTTTGAGGTCTATAGTTCTGTACAAAATTTTTAAGAGTTTCAAAACTTTAGATTTTTAAAATCTAGATCTTATGATGATAACGGAATATTAAATTGCATTGACTTTAAACTTCACAGTTTGAGGATTGTTTTGCACAAAACTCTAAACAAACTACCAAAATTGTTTTAAGAATTAAAAGAAAAAAGTGAATAAGAAGATAACCACATATTGGTTCAGTTGGACAAAAACACTTTTAATTGAATTAATTTCGACAAATGTCCTACTTGTTTTACCAACAAGTTATGTCAGAATGCGAATGCGTATATAAATACTCAACATGATATTTTTTAGCATAGAGTATATAAGGTAAAAAAACTATATAACAACTTTGTGATTCTCTGATACGAATATAATTGATTTGTGATCGACACTGAATTCTGAATATTATAATTTTGAGGGATATATACTGAATTTTATATTTAACCAACAATGTGTTATGGTAAGCTAACGTGATCTTGTTACTTATTTCATGTGATAGGAATTATGCAACATGTGATTAAATAATATAAAATAATTATTTGTTCTAGAATTTCCTTAACCCAAAACATATACAATGATAATAGGAAATAAACTAAAAATTAACTTTATTTTTATTGAAAATTCTTCTTAACGAAAAATAATAATGTGTTATCTTGTACAATATATCACATGAGTTGTTAGAGAAGAATGAAAAATTCGTCGAGTCAATCTAAAAGTTGATCACTCTCTTAATTAGCTAGTCTTTTTCATTTTTTTTTGGAAGTTTGTAAGACAATTTAAAACGCTTTGGTATTTGTCAAATTAGCTCTAAATTTATATTGAACATAACAATCTTACGTAACTATGCAAGTTTACAATATATCTCACTCAATCCATGTCTGAATGTCGAAGTCCACCTATTTGTTAAACACAGGTCTTGATGTTTACAACGTAATAACTAAAACATGTTATCATCATTTTACGTAGAATATTTCGACAGAACCTACTAAAAGTTTATTTGAAAATTTTGAAAACTTTAGTCTTTATAAAATATTATTTGATTACGTAAAATATATTACCGATTTTTACTTTCAAAATGAAGAAAATAATACAGATATTTATTTCACAAAACTAAAATAAAAAATAACAGAGAAAATATAGTTTTGAATTCGAAAATGATCGAACTAATACTGCGGCATCAGAGTTTGATATTTTCGCACTACAGTAGCTCGATTGAAAAGATATTTTAGAGAGTGTGTTTAGGTTATTAATCGAATTTTATCGATCTAACTGTTAAAAAAAAGAATTTGGAGATGCTCGTCTAGTTAAAGCTTAAGTTGTACACATTTAAACAAAATAAAGATAACAACAAATATTGCTTAATACTTTTATTTATGAAATTTAAAAAACACAAGTACAACAAAGAGATGGAGAAACAATGAAATGGAGGAGTACAACACGAACATATTATCCATCATTATTGCTTTAGAACGTACATACGTTCATGCTTTCAACAATCCAAGAAAAATACCAAAAAAAATCACTTTAAAATAGAAAGAAAGATAACATAACATAACATAACAGGCTTAAGCATTCAGTAGATCATATGATCAGTTTGTTTTGTAGGTATATGATCATAAGTAATCAACTTATGCACATTGGAAACCTCTTGGAACCTTTCTGCTACAAACATTAAGGAGTAAGCTGAGATTGATTGGAAGGTTAAGGCTGATTCCAAGGATGTTAGCCTTGAGGGCTGTGCAAAGACAGACCGCAGCTTCGAGATCAGCCAAGCCTTGGATAAGCGAGCAACATGGCTTAACGGGCGGGTTTCCTAATGTGAGGTCTACTAGCTTAAGCACATTAGCACAAACACCAAGCTTTAGGGCATCTCTAGGACAGGTACCTGATCCTCCTGTGCCTGGAGTGGTCGGGGTAGTCGGTCTGGTTGGGGTGGTTGGAGTGGTTGGTGTGGTTGGGGTTGGGATGCATTTGTAGCAAGTGGCAGATGTGTAAGTGAAGAAGAGGAGGTTAAGAGCAAGGAAGAGAGTGAGAGAGTTTCTTTGAGCCATTTTGTTAGTGAAGTATAAGATCTCTAACAAAAGCTCAAGGAGTATTGTCTTTAATTAGTTTGGTTTAAGATTTGTGATATAAGTGTTGAGAGATTAGTGGATATATATAGGGTTTTTCGTTAGGCAAGGATTGAGAAAGTTTGATTACTGATTTTACTAGTTTACTAATTTATATGTATATAATATGATTATTTAAGCTAAATGGTCATTATCTAAATTAGCTGGAAATCTATAAGAATGTATGATTTAACAATTTAGCTGGTAGTGAGAAATTAAACACTTACAAAAGAATTGGTGGTGTAAAAAGAGTCTATCTGTGAACTACTCTTAATTTTATATATATATATTTTTTTTTTGTCAACTTTACTCTTTTCCTTTAAATGATAATTGGATTGATAAAATTTAATTCATATCCAAATCTCATATTTTAATTTTTTTTTCTTCTCGTTGCATCAAAAAAGTACTGAATCCTAGTACGTAGAAATTTGTAAGGTAGCTATTACCACTGGGCCACCTAAAATCTCTTTTTTCTTCTCGTTAAATACAAAGACTTTAGTAATAATAATATCATATTATGTGTGGTCGATTATCCTAAATATTATTTTTAATTTTAAAAATTAATTGTGCAAAGCCTTATATAAAATTATTTATAAGTAAAGTTTTAAACTTCAAATATTATTAGTTAATAATTTATTTATCAAGTTCACTGATTATTAATCCATTATATAATTTTGATTATTAAATCGATAAAGTTTCGATAACTTGTCACTTTATCATCTGCTATTACTTATAGGTACCTTATACAAACACCTAAATCTAAATCCAATCCTTAATTCTCATATTCAATGAGCAAATTAAAATTCATTTTTTTTATTATGGGCTGAAACATAAATAATACTTAAACCAAACTATACATATTTTTGCGATAACATTGCTTATAAGAATATACATTTGAATAGTGATTTTACATAATTAATTTATCTAATCTATTTTGTTATAATAATATACTGGTCAAACATACCTTTTTCAAATAAAAAATATTTTTGATCGAAATTCTAAGTAAAAATATAATTTTATGAGATTTCAGCACTGATTCCATAATTTCCATTTGCCAACTTCAAATTTCCATTACATTATTACTGTTTATAACATTTCTACTTATAAGCAGAATGAAATATCTTGATTTTATATTATACCTTCGCTTGAGAAAAACTACAAATTTCAGTTTTTTTTTGAATAGTAGGCTTTCACAGAACTCATTAGTCAAGTTCCTCCATAATATAGATTAAAAATTTTCTGAATGTATGACAATATGTACTAATATCTATTTTTAGTGAACTTATCACTTACCACTAGATTAAATCATTTTACAACTACAAATTTCAATTTACTTGAATCTTTTTCTTTTGATGCAAAAAAACATGTTTTCTACTTTTCTTTGATATAAATTACTTACTAGCTGCCGAGTTACTCTCAGTCTGGTGGTTAGGATGATCCAGCTAATGACTCAGGGCATCGGGGTTTGATTCCTCCCTACTACACTTTTAGAATAAAAAGGGGTTTTAGGATGTGGGCTAAACTATGGATCGGGCCTTGTCGATTCAGTTGTTGACAAAAAAAAAATACTTACTAGCTTAAGCGTTAGGGATAGTTTCTTTAAAACCTGCGATTTAGCATATTAATTACAAACCCATCTGTTAGATTTTAAATTTGTATTTGTGTTAATTAATACTTTAACAAACTCGGCCAAATATGAACAAAAACAAACTCGGCCAAATATACTTTAACAGATTAAGCATACCTAACAAGGAATGATTGTTCTTTATATCTTCACGATTGTCCATGTGAACATATCTTATTTATTCTTCAACAAATCCCTTTGTCACGGGCCAAAACTTATGTCATTATTAATTATACGTACAATGTCATTTAGTCTAATACATAATCCACACAAAGACAAACTTATAATTGACTCCTTTTAGCATTTTGTTTTGAATAATTGTACTAAAATTGTTTTATAATCCCAAATGGTGTGGACTAATTATATCATTCCGTATATAAGGGGTAACAAGAAGGATTACTGGAACACGTAGTTTGGATTTTTTTTAAAGTATATGTTTAGAAATATATTAATCTTAATTTAATTGTTAGAGTTGTCACAAATTATTAAATTGTAAATAAGAAATAGAAAATAGAAGGTAATTTCGATATTGTGCCCTAAGAAGATTATAGTTGTAAATTTTTTTTTTCAACAATCGGATCGACATCTCTAGACTAAAACCCATACTTTATAATTTTTTTTCTTCTACTTGTAGAGAGGAATTGAACTTCTAGTGTCAGAAATATTTAGTTAAATCATCCTAACCATTAGACTAATAAAAAACTCAACACAATTATATAAATTCTAATTACTCATTAATTTAACTTTTAAATTTATTCTTCTCTCCTTAAATGGTTAAACTATTAAAAATAAAAATAAAAAGTTATATTTTTATTAAAGAAATGTGACATATATATGTATAACAACATTTAAAGGAAAAATGTTTTCAACTTTGGTCAAATGGTTAATTAAACATTATTTTTACAGTTTTTCTACGCAATTTCGACACAAGATGATTATATAACCTGCATAATAAGATTTAGAATTTAAGTTATAGATAAGTTTTATCGAATTATTTAATGACTAAAAAAAAACATGTAAATAAATATAAAATTCTTATTTAAATATATATTTTATGTAGCTAGGACAAATTAATTTAGGACTGTATTAGCGAATTGGGCTGTCCATTTTTTGGAACATTCAATAATCCAATAGCAGTTTTATCAACTTGTGTGGGAGTTTTGAGATCCATTAATAATATATATATATATATATTCAAATGTTTTTGTATTTTTTGATATATAAATAGTAANGGTGTCAAAATGGATAAACCCAACCCAACCCAACCCATTATCCAATGGGTTTAAGTGTTAATGAGTTGTGGTTAACCCATTACCCATTTACTTAATGGGTTGGGTTGACCCGTTACCGATTTTATTTAATAGGTTTGGGCGGGTTCGCGGATAACCCGTTAATTATTTTTGAAAATTTAGTAGTTTAATTGTTTTATTTTTTATAATAAATGTTGAGAGCAAAATGAAGAGAGAGTAAAATGAGGAGAGAAAGTAAAATGAGGAGAGAGA
>OVBA01007761.1:0-13845 GCA_900406435.1 Lepidium aucheri | reverse complement strand
TGAGAGTCCTAATTTGATAGTTGGGATGGAATTTGATATACTATCATGGTGAAGATTGAACAAAGCCAAATTTCCTGTCTTAGCTGAGATTTCATGAGATGTCCTTANGTCATCTGTGGCTTCGGAAAGTGCTTTTAGCACAAGTGGTCGACTTATTTCACCAAGTAGGAACTGTCTTACCCATTTTATGGTGGAGGTTTTGATGTGCTCAGAACAATGGTTCAGACAAGAAAATAGATGTGAAGAAAAAGTTCTTACAAATGCATAAATTCTTGATGAGATTAAAGAAGCAGACAGTCTTGAAAAAGGTCAAATGCTTACAATCTTGACTTGTTTTCTTTGACTTGTTTCTTTGACTTGTTTTCTGTGAATAGAGTTTGAAAATTTATGTGCACTTATGGACTAAGACTCTTATGGTGGAATCCACTATATGTGATACAAGGTACAATTACTAGATTCATCTTTGTCTTATCATCTATGTTTCTTGTTATCATCTATGTTTCTTATCATTTATGTTTCTTGTTATTTTGCAGATATTGTCGAGTAGCTCTTGACCATATTTGTTATCATCTATGTTTCTTATTATCTATGTTTCTCTTAGACTATTGACCATAATTGATTGTTTCTTCTATTAAACTCGTACATCTTTCTACATTGAATTTTTGGTGAATGTTGCTTTTATGTTAAAAACTTTTTGTCTTTGTTTATGTTAAGATTGAAGTATTATAATTCTATGGTTTAGCATATTTCAATGTTTGTTTGATAAAATAGTCACAATAACAAGTTAATTCTCTTTAAATATGAAGGTTTGGTTTGGAATACCCGAACCGGATCCGAAGCCCGAACCAAACCCGAAATTCTTATATGTTTGGATATATTTCGGGTTTTAGAAAAAATACAAAACCTGACTTGAGCCCGATATAGACCGAACGGAACCCGAACCAATTTTGTAAAATACTCGAACAGGTTTTAAATTAATAACTTGAATAACCCGACACCCAAAATACCCAACCCGAATACGATCAGGTACCCGAATGCCAAGAACTAGGAATATCAATAGCTCAAACAAGTCTGCCAGTTTCACACCTTCTTTTTGTGGATGACATAATCTTTTTTGTAAGGTTAATTTGGCGGAAACTAGTTCCATTCTTAAGGTACTAAAGGATTATGAGACGATGTCAGGACAACAAATTAATTTTTCAAAATCATCAATCCATTTTGGTAAGGGCATGGATATTGTAAGAATCAGTGAGATTCAGATTTGCCTTTGGATTAGGAATCTCGGATGAATGGGTCCCACTTAGGTCTACCAGAAAGGTTAAAGGGTTCAAAAATAAAAGTCTATGCTTTTGTTAAGGAGAAGATTTCATAACAAATAAATTCCTGGTCAGCAAAATTCCTCTCAAAAGGAAGAAAAGAAGTTTTTATTAAATCAATTTGACTGCAATCCCGTCTTATGTAATGTCATGTTATAGGCTTCTCAAGGCAACTACCTCAAAATTCTCAACGGCCATTGCAGACTTCTGGTGGCATAATTCTAGGACTTCGAAAGGGATTCACTCGACAAGATGGTCAAACTTATGTAAACATAAGTATGAGGGTGGCCTCGATTTTAGGGTTATTGAGGAATTCAATACGGCCTTACTATCTAAACAGCTGTGGCGCCTTTTTGATAATCCACATTCTTTATTTGCACGAGTTTTAGAAGGGCAATATTACCTGAATTCGGACCGTCTGAAGCTTAAACTTATATATTCTTCTTTATACGGCTGGCGTAGTATTATCTTGGCAAGATCTTTAGTTCTTAAAACCTAATTAAGAGAGCTGACATAGGTGAGACTATAAGTGTATGGAATGATCCATGGATTCCAGGTCACTACCCTAGACCCACAGTGGGTATCAGCCCAAATATTTATCCTGATTTAAGGGTGTCTAGATTATGGCGACATGTCCTGATAAAACAATTTTTTTTCCTCGAGATGTAGAATTAATTTTAGGACTTTTTATATTGAGGTTACCACAACCGGACATATCAGGCTGGCATTTTACTAAGATATTATACTATTCCGTGAAGTCAGAATATTGTGCAGAATGTAATATTTCCCTTTTTAATATAGGTTCCTATGGACCAAATATTCAAGTTTTACAAAGTCAAGTATGGAAGACTAAACCCCCTCAGAAACTGAAACATTTTATCTGGCTAGCGTTGTGTGGTCACATTGTTGTGAAGGTTAATCTTTCGAGACAAAGCATTAATTGTGGTGATATCTATGACAGATGTGGTGGAGAGAATGAAACGATTAGTCGTGTTCTGTTTAAATGTCGTCCTGCACTCCAGACTTGGGCGGTTTCAAAATTCCTACAGGTTTAGATTTTTCGGGAAGGTCAATCTACTCTAACATCGATTTTCATTTTAGGGGATCCCAAAAAATGTGGATATGAGAAGCTATCCATGGATTTTATGATATATCTGGAAAGCGAGGAACAATAAAGCTTTCTCTAATATAGATAGAGATCCTCGGGACTTAATACAAATGGCAAAAATAGAAGCTGAAGTATAGTTTAAAGCTCAAGAGGAAAAACCAATTTCAACGAGCATCAGTCCCATAACTACAAGATAGAGTGAGGATGCTTTATCGAGACCATTATCACGCCTACCGGCTTTTACATGCTACAAATGTTTCGTTGACGCATCTTGGAAAGACTCTGATATCTACTCAGATCTAGGATGGTACTGCTTTTCTGATGGCATGAAAGGGATCAACATGGGTGCATTTCTTCCCTTCATTCGGAGTTTGAAGCTCTTCTATGGCATATGTCGTGTCTCAGTGCTATTTAGATTACCGAAGTAGAATTTATTTGAAGAAAATGATCGAGGATCCTCACGCCTGGCCAGCCTTTCTACTTTATTTCGATGTCTTCTCTCACCTTCGCAGTTGTTTTAGAGTTTGTTTCTTACTGGTGATCCCACGTTCCCTTAATTACAAAGCAGATTTTCTTGTCCATAATATTAAGGGTTTAAGTAGGGATCGAATTTTTTGAACAATATACCTTTTATTTGGACTTGGTTCATGAATATTTGAGTAAAGTTGAAAAAAAAACAAAAGTGGATAATGTGTAATACAAGAGAGATAGATAAACATTGGCCGGTGGCCTCGTCACAAATCCAAAATATCCAAAAAGGAGCCAAATCAAAAACTTCATAAAGCCAAAGCCTTTTTGCTTCTTTAGTTTCCAAAACACAAAATTTCTTAGAAAGCTATCCGCAAGATTCGATTCATATTTCTTCAAAGCTTTTCGGTTTCGATTCTATTGAACGGAAACAAATAAATCTGCGAATTGCCCATTCACTTTAGGGTTTTGGGTTTCTATTCTCTCTATCAGATGATGTGCGAAGAGATACTTCCTTTGTCAGATGGAAGACCTTGATAAGTTTCCCCCTAAGGTAAAATCACTCTTTTTGTTCCCATTTTTTGATTTTTTGAATGTTTTTTTGGAGAAATTTGTGAGGTCCATAGAAATTTTGGTGTAGATAATGTCTGGTTTTAGTTAGATTGGAATATGAAGATCTAATTCAATTTGGTGGAGTAGTTTTCTTAGGTTCAACGATTATTGTCGTTATTTATGGATTTTCAATTACAGTTGTGACCTTATGTGTAAAAGTTTGATTTTTGTTGGTGTATTTCAATGGAAGCTTTCCTCTTTGTTGTGAAAAGATGTTATGGTTGCATGTTCCTTTTCATTTTCACGAATGCCTATTTGATTTTACAGTTTGTGACTTTTTGTTTCATTCGAAGGATTACTATAAGATTCTAGAAGTTGATTACGATGCAACAGAGGAATTGATCAGACAGAATTATCGGAGGCTTGCATTGGTTTGTCAACTCAAAAACCTTTCTTCTATGTGGTTATTGCTTTGAAATTGCGTTTTTGAATTTGAAAAATGAAATTATGTGCTTCCATCTCCAGAAGTGGCATCCTGATAAGCACAAGGGTGATAGTACAGCTACAGAAAAATTTCAAGAGATCAGTGAAGCTTATAACGGTAAATTTTTCTTTTGTATAGTCGTGTCTAATAAGAAAGACCTCATTTCAGTACCCTAGATTGTGGCAAGTTTCAGTAATTTTCATTGGTACGAAGAATATTTCTTGACAGAGAAGAGAAAGAATTAAAAATTAGTAAAAGTAATAGAAACAGAGAAAGCAGATACTTTTGAGAAAGATTAGGAAGAGATAAAGTTTAGTTCCAAGAGAAAACATATTACTTAGAACCTTCAGCTTTCTCCATTCAATTCATTAGCATTACAGAGTTTTAGCTCCGTACAAATATTGACAGAACTCTATATACTCCATCCTCTGCCTCTCTTTGTTACTTGTTTCTCTTCGATAACACTGCTTTTTTTTTGTCCGTTATCTCCTTAACTGTAGCTTAGACCATCTTCATTTATGAAGTTTGAATGTGAGTGTCTCTTATGTTTTCTATCAGACAGTTCAGAATATGAGAATTGTTGAGAACAGTTGAGATTGGTCTGAATATGTTTTCGAGCAATGTCTCCAATGAATTGTTTTTCGTATTGTGAATTAGCTACTTCTTCTTTTTGGCAGTGCTGATGGACCCAGCAAAACGTTTTGAGTATGATTTCACTGGTATTTATGAGATCCACAAGTATACTTTACGGGTATGTTACACTTTTGGTTTTTAAGAAACCAGTTGTTTTACATTTGGAAAAAACCACTAGATCTGAGATATCCCAACTCATTCTTTCATGCAGGAATATCTCGCCAGATTTAAGGGATTGATACTCACTTGCAATGGACTTGGTATTAGCCAATCATCATCACCATGGTAACAATCTTTTCAGATTATTCATTTTTTACGTCCACAAAAAAAAAATGAAAAATCATGATACTGTAAGTAAGTAGTTTGTCTTCATCGGTAAAACTTTGCATGCAGGACACATCAATTGGCTGAGATACCCAGCAAAGCAACAGATGAACAAGGTGGGCTTTTCTTTGTCTTTTATCACTTCTTGGCATTGTGAATTATTTATTTAAACGCCATTCGAAACCTAACCACTGGGAATTGATTATCTTCACAGGATACTGTATAAATTGAGCAGATTTTAGAGGAGAGCTGTAAAACTGTACAAAGTGGAGCTGTAACGCATTTTATGGCGCATTGATGATATATTGAAATGCTTTAATTAGATCTGTTGTATTGGTGCTGAGTCGATGTAAGATTAGAGATGTTAATATGGTCTCTGGTTTCTATTCATACATTCACACATTGGTGATAGTTCACATCTTCTACTACTACTCATCATTCATCTTGTTTTTTTTGGGACTTAGAGTGAATGATACAATTCATGAAATGAACCCTCAATCTTGGAGATATGTGTATAGGCTCTGTAGCTTTTAAGAGCTAGTGAAGCTTATAGTATGTATTTTGACCAATTTACCATAACTCAAAAATCCAAATCAAACCTCATCTGAAATATAGGACTCCGAACTAGATCCGATGTAAATATTCTATTGGGTCCTATATCTATATATCCGAAAATGCGGATCCGAATCTGAACCAAACTAAAAATCTAAATAGGTACCCCGAAAAATCTGAAATATAAATATATTTTTTATATTAATTATTTATATTAATAATTTTAATAACTTATATACAAAAAAATTACAATTATAAAACTCTAACTCAGTATATAAGATTAAAACAATTAAAACAATCCAAAATATTCAAAAACCTTTATTAAATTTCAGAATTTTAATATTTTTATTAAGTTTTACAAAATTTAAAATAATATAGATAGAAATACTCGGACCCAAGCTGGACCTAATTTTTTGAGTGTTTTTATAGATACCGAACCGACCCGGATGCGAAGGTACCCGAACCAAATCCGATCTGAAAATTAAAAATACCCGAATAAATCCTAAGTTTCTAGACCCAAAAATCCAAACCCAAAAAAATGCGAACCAAACCTAACCCGAAAGCCGAGTCCTGGTATGTATATCCATTTGATGCAAACTCGATAGATAGCAATTAATAGAGTGTCAACCGAGGAAAATCTAATAATGTCTCCATTTCGGATATCTTTATTTATTGGGGAAGTATCAATCTTCATTTGCAATCCAGGATAGGATACGAGTTAGATGGAGTATCAGTCATTAGAATCCTACAACAGTTTAAGTAAGAATGTTTTCTCTTCGACAAGTAAAGTTGTTCTTTTACAATACACTCTGATTGTTTGTTCAAAGAAATATCTTAAAGGAACCTGAGAAACACAATAGTACATAAACATCGTAAGACAATACATACAAAAATTTTATACAAATTTTTTGTTAAAGAATAGATTGACAAACAATTGGTATACAGTGTATGAGAAAATGTACAATTCTTAACTGAGATAAGTCAGTGACCTGAGAACATGGCTTCATATGTAAAATCCAGCTACTCAAAGAATCCCAACTTGGTATTAACAGACCTAAGTTTTATGACATCCTCTTGAAGAGAAACCGGATACATATACAATGTGAGCTTCAAATCTGTAATGTCTGTCAGTAAATCCACTGGTGCCATGCAGCTTACACGCCAATCTCTATAATTTCTCCTAATAAGTATGAACATATCAAAATTAGCTCATTTATAGTATCTAAAGGTGGCTTGACCCCGAAAGTATATCTTGAAAGCTACCTTGAGATACTTAAGCTGATGAAATTAGTCCTAATCTAATTAGTCTCACTATACGTAACATTCTTTTGGCAAAATTCCATCTTCTTTCATTTTTCTAAACAGAGCATCCGCTTCACACCGTAGGCCTTTCTTGTACAATCCTAACATCATTGCAGTGTATGTCCAAACATCAGGCACAAGTCCCTTAAGGCTGAGGCTACAATATAAATCCCAAGCATCTGCCACTTCACCAACCTTACACATCCCGCGAATGATGATATTGTATGTAACAATATCAGCATCCATTCCACTCTTTTGCATATCCGCCAATATCGCCAATGCTTTCTCTATTTTTCCATTATCACATAGACCATGCAACAAAACATTGTAAGTGATAAGATTAGGAGGCACACCACAAAAGAACATCAGTTTGAAGATTTCTTCGGCAACATTAAGTTTACCCACTCGACAATACCCCTGGATAAGAATTGTGTAAGTGACTGTATTTTTAACCACTCCTCTCTGAGACATCTCCCAGAAGAGTTTTAGTCCATGCTCTACCATCTTAGACTTGCAAAATCCATTAATGAGAGTACTATAAGTTACTACATCTGGGAAGCAACCCTTCCTAACCATGAAACTAAACATTTGCTCTGCTTCACCTAGGCGACCGTACATGCAAAGCCCGTAAATCAGTAAACTGTACGTGATTATGTCAGGATTGAGAGATCTTCGAATCATCTCCTCGTACAATTCTTCAGCCTCTAAAAGGTTTCTTTCTTTCACACAAGCATCAATCAACGCATTGAAAGTAAATACATCAGGGTAGATTTCCCTCGTGGTCATATAGCTTACCATTCGAGTAGCATCGCTCCATCTACCCGAATTACAAAGTCCACATATTAGAGAGTTGTACGTAACAGCGTCCGGTCTAAGCCCATATTTTTCCATTCGGTTGAAAAGATCCAAAGCTTTGTCCACCTTTTTGCTTTTGCATAGACCATCAATGATTGTGTTGTAAATGACAACATTAGGTTCATATCCCATTCCCAAAATTTGATCAAACAGAGATAAAGCATCATAAATCCTATCCCCGCGACAGAATCCGTTGAGCAGCGAGCCAAACGTGACAATACTGGGCTCATGACCAAGTTTAATCATTTTCCCAAGAAACGACAAGGCAAGAGAAAGCTGAGAGCATCTACAGAAACAGTTCAACAAGATATTGCAAGTACAGAGATTATGTGGAATTCCCAACATTTGCATTTGTTCCCAGAGATAGATCACAACATCATACTTCTTCATCTTAGAGATAGCACTTAACAATCTACTAAAATCAGCGATTGAAGGAAGAGGGCGACACTGAACCATGTTAAAGAAGAGATCAAGCGAATCATTTAACTTCATATACTGAATCCCATTTCTCAAAATCTCTCGATAATCACTGCCACCATAATAAGCTCGTTTCGAGAAACAGAAACACCAAATGCTAAACGACGAGGGAGAAGTTCCAGAATTACCTTTGTCCAGAAGATTCTGATGAAGAAAGGACTTGGCTTTCGAAGAAATTGATCTCCTCATGCTAAAAGCTTGAGGTTCGTCCCCAATCTTTCTGTCTCAGGATTGAAGCGATTCTCGAGAGAGCCTGAAGGAGAAGTGGTAAACCCCGACTCCTAACCGGTTTAGAATTCACCTTTAATTTTTAATTGGGTTTCCGGTTTATTAATGGTGTTAATAGCCCTGGACATTCGGGTATTTGGGTCGATTACCAGATATGGGATTTTGATATCCGTTTTGGAACCAAGCATTATTCGGTTCGGGTGCGGTTCGAATTCTCTTGGGTTCGGATCGGTTCAGATCACAATTTCCATATCCACTTAAGAACTAAAAGCAATTCGGTTTGAAACTTGTTTCGGTTCTGGTTCCGGTTCCGTTTCGGGTATAAAATTGTAAAAAAAGAAATTCAAGTGTACTATGTACCTAAAAATACCCAAAAAATCAGGTATTCAGGTATATTTTCGTGTATTCTGTACATTTTGAGTATTCGGATATTTCAGGTATCCAAATACCCAAAATATTTGGATACCCATTCGGGTATTCGGGTATCCGTTCGGGGATATATAATACCTAGACCCGAACCGATACTCATGGGTACTCTATGCCAAGACTCAATGTTTACTTTTGCTTATACCTGAATCGGACCTGAGCACAAAATTTTGGGTCGATTTCAGGTCAGTTTTTTGGGTCCGGGTAAAATGTCCATGGCTTGGTGTTAAATCAAATCGGATCTAACATAATCGGTTATACATTGGGTCGGCGGTCTATTTAAACTCGAATCAACATATCCTTACTCCTTTGAATTTCATTTACAGTAAACATTCAAGGTCTAATTGCACCCACAATTAAATAATGACTATCCAATTCCCCATATAGTATACAAAATCTATCTAATTGCACAAATTGCTAGAAAATTATGATTTTATTGTAAGCCAACGATTGGTTACGATTTTAGACCATCAATTAATAGAAGATAAACCTGACCAAATCTGAAATAAACAACCGAATATGAGCGACTTAAGCTAAATATTGTCAATTCGATATTTGGTCATGTCTAAAATTGGTTTAGATTCAATTAATTAATGGTTTAAGATCGTAACTAATTGTTAGTTTATAACAAAACCATAATTATCTAGCAATATGTGCAATTAAATAGATTTATACTATGTGTGGAATTCAATAGACATTGTCTAACTTTGAGTGCAATTAGCCCTTGCATGTATACTTTAGATGGAATCAAAGAGATGATCTAAGTATAGGTTAATATGTTCTTATATCAAAACTTTTGGGTAGAAATAGACTGTCGAACCTTATTCAATCACTCAAAGTTTGCGAGTTTTGGGCCCTCTTTGTTTTATGGTCCTTTGCGACTGTGGTTAGCAACAACGACCAGCAATCACAATCATAAACTTGGTCTTTTGTTCATTTGTTAGTCGGTACGATCGTCGCAACGTTCTTTTTAATTGTTTCTAATAAAATTTATTTAAAAAATTATATATTTACAAAAATGAAATAAAATATATGTTAATTTAAATTATAAAATACGGATATTCGGATCAGGCTTTGGGCATTCGGGTATTCGGGTCAGTTCCAGATACTATTTGATCAGCTCTGAGTATTTCAGGTTTGGGATTTTGATATCCATTTTAGAACTGAGGATTATCCGTTTCGCGTCCGTTTCGGGTTCTCTCGGGTTTGGGTCAGTTTGAGTGTACAATTTCCATACTCATTTAACCAAAACCAATTTGGTTTGATTTTAATTTCGGTTCGGGTTCCGTTTTGAGTATAAAATTGTAAAAAAAAATTATTCCAGTGTATTATATACCTAAAAAACCTAAAAATGAGGTATTCGGTACATTTTTGGGTAATCCGCTACATTTTCGAGTATTCGAGTATTTTGGGTATCCGTTTGGGTATCAGGTAATAGCCGGACCCGACCCGATACCCGTGGGTACTCTATGCCAAGACCCAATGGTTACTTTTTCTTATACTTGAATCAGACCCAAACACAAAATTTTGGGTCGGTTTCGGGTAGGTTTTTCAGCTCCTGGTAAAATGCCCAGGGCTAGATGTTAAATTAAATCGGGTTTGACACAATCAGTTATTCATTGAGTCGTGGGTCTATTTAAACTTGAATCAACCTATACTTACTCTTTCTAATTTCATCTAAAGTATACATGCAAGGTCTAATTTCACCCACAACTAAATAATGACTATCGAATTCCACATATAATATATGAAATCTATCCAACTGTACAAATTGCTAAATAATTATGATTCTACTGTAACTCAACAATTGGTTACGATTCTAAACCATCAATTAATAGAACATAAACCCGACCAAATCTCAAATAGACAACCGAATATGAGCGGGTTAGGCTAAACATTGTCAATTCGATATTTTGTCGTGTCTAAAATTGGTTTAGATTCAGTTAATTAATGGTTTAAGATCGTAACGAGTTGTTAGTTTACAACAAAATCATAATTATCTAGCAATTTGTGCAATTAAATAGATTATGTATACTATGTGTGTAAAGCTTTATAAAAGCCTTATAAAACCGTGTGAAAAAATGCAGAGAAAGAGTTTATGTCCAAGTCATGAGAAGGCGTCAAAATACTTAATTACATTTTTAAATGGGTCAAAGCCTTCATTGCACCGCCCATTATTTATGGCACCTCCCATTCTTAAATGTATTGCCCATTGTTGTTGCTATATAAGCTCTTGTACTCAGAATGTAATCTTGATCAAACTTTCTTCTTATTTTTCTAATAAAATTCATGGGTTTGATCAAAGCTTGCTAGTTCTTTGGTGTGTAATATCCAGAATACTAGTGAGGTACATAAGACTAAGAGATTTTCATCCCTCTTGGTAATTCTATTCGATCCATTCTCTTTTCATATTCCATCCATTTCTGACCTTTCAACTTCCGATCCTTCCGCTGCCTTCCAAACCGCTTCCATAAGCTTCGCCGTGTATTCTTGAGTCCAACCTCACCGTAGCTCAGCTCCACGACATCCATAGCCACCAGAATTTCAATTCCAAAAATCCCTGAGACGCACCTTTTCAATTTCCAGTTCAACAAAGGCATTGGGGTTTCGTCCATTACAGCTTGAGTGCGTTCCGGCGTGATCCTACCACCCTTAGGATCATATCAAGTGGTATCAGAGCCACCTCATGCAAGGTTGTGTTGAAACCTCTCTGAGAATTTTCTGATCATTTTTGTTTGTCTGGTCGTATTCTACTTGCTGGGTCAAAGAAATTTAATTTCTACATTTAGTTCTGGTCAATAGTCTATACAGAGTTAATTATTAAAGACCTAAGGAATTACAGACTTTTAAAAATCGGATCAGTTAAATTTGGAACAAAAAAAGTAGTCATTTAATTTTATTTGAATTTTTATCTGTCCAAAAACAGACTACTCGCATTCTTTTTCATTTTATTGCAGAAAATGGCGGAGAAGGAGACTGACAAAATCGCACAAGACAACAAGTTGTTGATCGAGGCTCTCACGGCAATGTGAAAAAAATATTTAGTCAAATGCTCGATGATTTTAGGAGAGAACAACAACCTTTGAGCAAGGAAGCAACAAGAGCACGAGCAAGGAAGCCACAAGAGCTGAAAGCCAAACCACCGGACAACACTTTGAGATCAACATGGAGCAACCCACAAAAAATTTCTCACACTCTCAAATCCAAATATGTTTTTAATTCTGATTGTCAAACGGATATTAAACTCTATAAATTTTCAAGTAAACAAAACTACATTGAGTGGGAGGAAAATATGGATAAGTGGTTTTATTACAACAACATTCCGAGCAAGGAGAGATTGCCTCATGCAGTAAAACAACTCGCTGGAAACGCTCGCGAATGGTGGCTTAAGGAAATTAATGATGATTATTGGTATATAAGAAACCATGCAACACCTCATGGAGAGAACTTAAGAAGGTACTAAGAAATAAGTACGCTTCACAAGCACCAAAACGCAAAGCACAAGTCAATGCCAAAATCCAAGGGTTAGCAGTTCAAGACAAGAAATGAGTATATGCTAAGACAATCAATGAACTGGTTTTAGTTCACAAACAAAGCATCAAATCATCACTTTAATCAATCTTTGAACCAAAGCAATGTCATCCCGTGGTGAATGAAGAAAATGTTGAAGGAGAAGCTACAAGAGATGAGCAAAATTCTGAATCATTGGCCATTTATGATGCGAGACCAGAACCACCAACCAGTACTTTGATCAAAACGTCTTTAGAAGCTAAGAGTCTCCTTTCTTCTTATCAATTTGGTTTTGAACGTGAGAAACTAACCTCTTTAGAACCGGAGCAACCGAGTAGCATTGTTTCTTTTTCAGGGAACAACCAAAGGAGTTTGCCATCAGAGTTTGAAGTGGAACAGTCACCTCTTATGCCAATTCCTTGTGGCTATCAAATAAAGAACTGTAAGAAAATTGATTTGGTTAGAACAGGGCATTTTTTGTTTTATGATCTTTGCTGAGGAAGAAAAATGTTTTTGTTTGGAACATATAAAAGAATTTCGTGTTTCAAGCTCAGTTTTTGATAAAATGATACCGTCTTTTGAAGTACTCACACCAGAGAAGTTCTTTAAACAAACAAGTTTTATGCTTATTGATTTTTGAGAGTTTAAGTCATCTTTGAATGTTTCTATGAGCAGCCAATGTGTTTGATATATTTAGAAGCAAAACCGAATGTGCATTGTTTAGAGGGCCTGAATTGTGTTGCAAAGTTAAGAACTTCATGATTGAGTCATGTGAGTTGATTGATCACGTTTTTGAGCTGAACCATTCAAAATTAACTTTAGAAGCCTTAAGCATGAGTGATCATTTTATGAAATTGTTTGTCTGTTCCTACCGCACATTTAATGTGTTTTCTCTAGTCTTTGTGAAAGTAAAGAAAAGATAGGTCAAGGATTCAAAGACAAGGATGGTCCAAGTTTTAACTAACCAAGTTGATTATGGACCAATGTATTGAATGTGTCCTCACTTTAAATTTTGGAGCTGGAAATACCTTAGGAAAAAAAGAGGTTTCAAACTCGCACCATTGGAATCAACAAATCAGGAGCATAAACAAGTAGCTAGAGTATACTCAAACTTGAAGGACAAACCACCCGATGTGTTACTTGTGCTCAGATCAGACTTTACTCTCTTAAGTATGCGTGTTTGCTAGAAACACACAAGAAAGATTCAAAAGTGGGAGGAAAGCAATAGATTTAAGCCACCTGATTTGGACCAAAACAGGCACCTACACTTTGGACTCCTCATTCAGTTCAAAGAGGAGCCACCGGACTCAACATCTAAGACAAAGACGAGATTGTGCAAAATTGGAGGTAAGTTTTCAATCCGATTTGAATTCATAAGTATTAACTTGTTCTATGTCCATGCAGACTTGCAGATAAATCTTTTCCAATTAGAGGTAATAATGGGGTACTTTGAAGCGCCAAAGACGTTGCATATCATGCAAGAACACTTATATTGGCCGCACATGAAGAGGGACATTAAGTGGTATTGTGTTAAGTGCCCAACTTGTAAAATGGCTAACGCTAAGACACAGCCTCACGGTTTGTATACTCCACTCCTTATTCCTTTGCAT
>OVBA01007760.1:0-13848 GCA_900406435.1 Lepidium aucheri | reverse complement strand
AGACAATTTGTATTGATTTGATCGTATAAATGCATTGAAATAAAATAAAAACATATATTATTAGATTATTATTAGGTAATGATCCGTGATAATGCCCGTANCCATGATAATGCTCGTGATAAGTTCATTGATAAAATTATTAATCAAACTAAAAACTTGTGAAATTATAAAACAAAAACAAAAGTAACATAGAAGTTGGAACATCTTTCTACGAATAATGTGATTTGGATAATATTCAGATGATTTTTGTATTTAATTTAGGTTCTTCAGTTGGGTAGTTAATTACCTATGATTTTAGATTCTTCCTTGTAATGATCAATCCCATAAAGGGAGAAAAAAAATTAAAATCTTGGGCTTAGGGGTTGCTATGCTGGGGAAATTCCACCCATTATCCATACGACTGCTGGAAATTCTATTGAACCAATAACCATTGAATTGGGCATGCCACAAAGAAGATGAAACTGATCCCATTTGTCTTTAGTCAACTTTGATGCCTTTTATATGTGCTTCAAGCCTGGAATGAGGTTGATCCCTGTTCATTCATTGGATCGTTACAAATTAGATTGCGATTTTAACAGTAAACTCTTAATTACTAGTCCTGTTCTCTCTCTCTCGTTATGTCCCTTTTCTTCTTCAACTTATCTCCTTTTATACCTTCTTAATCCAATTTTAATCATTAATATGACGAGCTTGCTGTTTCTTTTAACGACTACGCAAATTTTGTTGTAACTGAGTCAGTCTGTCAATTTCGCTTAATTGAATCTATTATCATAAATATCGATTGAGGTCGTCAGTTTGTTGATCTCGCTGTATAATGAGCTCAACTCGGACTTTATTTTATTGGGTTTCCTTTTCGTTATGAGCCTTCCATGATGGGCCAATCCTACTTGGGTATCACCAATTGCCCCTTAATCTTGTCAAATCTTAAAGGATTTCAGAGGATTTGATTCCCACAATTTTCTTTCCTTCTTAATTGGTCGCGATCTTGGATTTTTTGGACTTACTGGCCCATTTAAAACCGCCATCTCATCATGTTCCCAGCTCGTTGTATTTTTGTCTTCGTCTTGGTAAAGACTCTTCCTATTTCTTGGGTTATCCCCTCCTTTTTCTTTATTTTCGCCGTTTCTCTTTTCTTTTTTTCTTCTTCTCTGCTCTCAACTTTTGCCGACTGTTAATTATGACTCAAAAAATATCCTTCGGGAATCCATCATCGAAAAGACTAGTTCTTCTGTCGTTCCGTCGTCAGAGTTGGCTGGTTCTTCCGCTGGTCCACCCAGCCACTCGACTTCCCGCTTCCCCCTTCTCTAAACTGGTGAGTTGGAGGAGTTTAGAGTTAAGTTTAGGGTTTCCAACAAAATTGATCTTCATCTTCCCTCAGACTCCCTTCCTGGTTATGTTTTGATTTCTTCCTTTTTTTTTGAAGACTGTCGTCTTTCATTCCCGATTCTACATCCTCTTCTCTTCTTGCTTAATTAATTGGGTGTGTCGTTTAAACAAGTTGTTCCGAATCTTGTGCATTCTATGGTGGCGTCTTTGATCCTCACCCATGAAGTTGGTGAGATGCTTTCCCCGGGAACTTTCCTCTAGCTTTTCTCTGTTTGGCAAGTCGGTGCTCACTCGATTTTCTATGCTTACGCTTTCCCAGGGGTTAAGTTCCTGGAGGGCCTTCCTTATTGTCAGGATGGATGGGTCGAGAAATCCTTCTGCTTCAACCTTTGCCCAGAGTTGATTGGGGATTTTCCTCGCGACCAAGTGCTTAATTCCGATTGCTCAGTTTCGGTCTGATTTTTAGTGTCTTGAGATTTCTTCGTGCCTTCCCCTTTATCTTTTTACTTATCTTCTTGATTTTTTTATTTTTAGCTTGTCACGAGCTAGTACTAGAGGATGGGCATTTTTCCGCGATGGTTAGAACGTTCAATTGAGCTGATTGCCATTGGGATTCGTTTACTTCAGAAACAGTTCACCGTGCTTTTTTCCTCGTCGTCCCTTCTTCCGAGTGCCCAATGGCCAAGTCTCCTTCGTCTTATCATTCGGGTCGTGTTGAGTCCTATTCTCGTGATGGTTAGTTTTTCTCATTGTTTAGTGTTGTGTTGTTATCCATTTCTCTTTTCTAGTGGTGTTTTATTTCGTATCTTTGGTATCCCTGGTTTAGGTTCTCGACATTGCTCTTGAGCTTCTGTTCGTGCTGACACCCCGACTCATCGACGGGCTGGCAGATCTTCTGGATCTCCCACCCGAGACGTTGATGTCCCTCTTGATATTTCGGGATCCGTTCTAGATATGGAGCCCTCTGTCGTTTGGAGGAGAGGCAAGGAACTCTGCTCGGGCAGAGATGTTCGTCCATGCCCCTCACTCACTGAGGAGGAGCGTCTCCCGATGCAGGCTCGCAATGATGTGAGCTCGTCCTTTGGTAATCCTCGTCATTCTTGGTCTTTCAACCATACTCGTGATCATCCTATTGTCAAGGACCCGAAGAAGTTACCTGTGCTCCTTCATCGCCTGACTTCGCAAGGCTGAGTCCTTCCTCCTTTGGATGACATGGAGTCTAAAGACGCTTACATTGAGCTTGTAGTGCTTTCGGAACGGTAACTTTACTTTCGCTAGTGCTTTTGTCAAGGTTATGACTGTCTTCTTTTTTTTTAAGTTTATGGTTGCAATCAACTGGACGATTGGTGGTTTTGAGTCCGGTTCCTTGATCGGCGCAGCTTCAAATATGTTGGGACCTTTCTCAAATTCCCTGGCTGACTCAATTAAAATTCTGAATGACGCGTTGGTTGCTCGTGATGCGGAGATTGTTGAATTTTGTGTCGAGGTGGATGAATCAAGGAGATGGTTAGCTTCTATTTGTTGGGAAGCCGACTATTATATGAAGTCTCTTCGCTTTGAGCGTCACCAATGGAGGATTTCCCATGATAGAGCCATTACTCGTGCTATTCGTAAGAAATCCGCAAAACTGAGGAGGCGATGCAAGGACCATCTAGTTGAAGTCCATGGTAAGTTCAAATGTTTGAGGAGGCATTCGGATTATCAGGTTATGAAGTCTCGGGCTAACATGAGGCTTCATTTAGTGAATGAGATGAGGTCTGGTGTTCCTACCCTTGATGATTTTTCCCTTGCTACTGAGAAGGACCATCTTGCTTTAGAAGACTATAAGGACGATGCTGAGGATGTGTCCGATCTTGGCTCGGGCGTCATTTTTTTTTACTGACTCTGAGGATGACGCTGACACCGAGGTTGGTTGTGAGTCTGCTATTGCTCCTGATGGTAGCCCGAGTTTATCATTTGATTAATGATTTTCACTTTATTATTTCGACACTATTGTTGTTATGCCTTTTACTTTCTTGGCATGTTTTTATGAACCTTAGGATTTGGTGGTTTCTTTGGTTTCTGGATATTTATCTTTCTTCTTGAAGCGTCCTTTTAATTATATTTTTAGACTCGCCTGTTTTTTAAGAGGGATCATTTCATCTTTTTCACAAAATTTTCTTTATTTATCGATCCCATTCATTGCTAGAGCTTTATCTCGCTTTGACTAGTTAAGAATTGAGTGCAGATCTGTTTGCTTCATCGTTTTCCTTCCTTTTATTATCCGTGAACCCATATTTTATTTTGAGCTTGCATCTTTTATCCTTCTCGATCAATCTTGACCGTCCATTTGAATTTCTCTTTCTGATTTTGGCGGTTTGCATTCTCGCCAAGGGTTACCAGCTTTCCCGGTTATGACCTTTCGTATAGCAGGCTTAAAGTCTTCCCATTTCTCTTCCTTCAGTTATTTTCAATGTCAATCCTTAACATGTAACTTTTTCATTTATGTGTTTTTCTTTATTTTGTGACTTTTGATAACTTTCAATTTTCTCTGCTTGTATTGTATGAGCTTGTCCTCCTGATGAATCTAGTACTCGCCCACTCACTTCTACTTCCCACTCTTTTTATTTTAGTTACGAATATAATTCTGAGACCATCTCTAACGATTCTCTAAAGGGTATGGCTCAGTCGAGAGTTTTCCGGCATAAAAAATTGCAAGCGCTGGATGTCGAAGGCCTTGATTCCCATCGGAGGACATACAATTTTCTAGAGGATCTTGTCGTTGAACTGCCCGCCGAGAATCAGACTCCAGAAGATGCCTCGTTAGGGTGGACTTGTGCTTATGTCACTTATTTTAGCGTCTGTCATTTCCGTTTCCCAATTCCTAGCTCTTTTTAATTTTTCACTCTTTGAATCTCTCCTTTGCTCAAATGTGCCCTTCAATCCTCTGCATTGTTCTCGCCCTTTTTGTTTGCGGTGCTGAAGCGGGTATTCCCATTGGAGCTTACGAGCTGCTTTGCTTCTACATCGTTAAGAGAAACCCTGGTTCAAAGATGGTTTATCTCTCCAACCGCGATAGGCGGCGGGTCCTCAATAGGATTCCTAATAAGGATACGAGGTCGATGCCTCGGTTCTTCTTTTTTAAGCGTTCTCCAGCGGGTATCGATATACCTCTATATTTACTATTTTATGCTCATTAATATGCTTACTTTTAGAGTTTATGTCTGTAGTTTTGTCATTTTAGGTGGAAAATGTAGGAACATGGATGGATCATTGGCATTGGAATCTCATTTGGATGGTTTTGGAGCATTACATGAAGTTTCACGGAAAATACCTATGATTGACCGATCAACCTCATGAGCGATCGATCAATCCTTCTTGCCACAATATTGCTCGACCCCACGATCGACCTGACGTGTTGGAAATCAATAGCATAAGTCCATGATCGATCGATCAGCGAGCTACAAAGCAAATACCTAATTTTCCTTTTTTTGCACCTAGATTTTAGGACATATTAATACTTCTGTTTATATTTCTTTTGAAAGAGTCGACCATTATTTCACAGAGAAATTTTGAGTTATTTTGTAAGCCAACGAGAGAGAGAATTCAACATTGAGAATAATCTCTAACCCTCTATTTCATATTTTTATGCAATTCAAGTTTATTTCTATTATGTCTTTTGTTTTTATTTTGATTATGTCTGAGTAGTTTACCAATCAGGTTTAGGGTTTCTAGGGATTTAGGAATCAATGACTAGTGAGAAATAGAATCAAATCTAATAAGAGTATTTGCCATCTAATCTTGTTCTTAATGCTTAGAATAGTCTGATCAACTAATCTACGAACTTAGGTTGTTAGCTCTCCAAAAGCTCGCTAGGAATCTGAACTAGGTTAGATGAGCAATCAAACCTTAACCGCCGATAGCTGATATTTAGGTTGATTGTGGATAGTTGAACCTACTTTTTTAATGCCTATTCGATATTTGGAACCAACGATAGTTAGGACCTCTCAATTGTCGAGTAAACTCTCGAGTACTGCGAGAGTAGACTCGTTATACCTTTCTGTTCAAGTCGAGAACTGAACCTAAGTAATACTCTAAATAGTTCCCCTAGTTAGATTCCTACTTCCCGATGAATACCTTATGTCTGGTGCTTTTATTATTAAGTTTTACATCATTTAAAGTTGCTTGTTTGTTTCTTGAATTTCGACTAGTATAGCTTGAGAAATATAGTTGATGATCAAAAGTCCAATACTTGGTTACTTGAAGATTCAATCCCTATAGTACTATTACTTCATTGTTGTGCACTTGGAGTAGATTGCTTATGGTTAAAAACTGATCACATCAAATTTTACGCGTTGTTGCTGGGGAACCAATCGGTTGCCTTTTGATTAAGATTTGCTTTCAAGTCTATACTCTTTTGCTTACGTTTTTGTTTTGTGTTTTATTTTTGTTTTTGTTTCAGGTTTATGAACGTAAGAAGTCAAGGTTAAGATAATCTACTAGGTTTTGATAACAAAGAACTTTCTAGAGTTGAAAGAGAAAATTGTAGAGCAAATGCAATAAATCAGGAAAACTAACAGATTCCTCAGGACCGTGAGACACAGCCTGCTGTTCAGAGGAACCAGGATGTTCAGCAAACGGTTGAATAGTTGCAGAGAGATTTAGCTATGCTTATGAGGCAGCAGGAGCAGCCTCAACGCCAAGCTATAGGTGATATGGATACACCTCACACATACTATCAGAATAGGTCTGCTATTCGACCCCCACCTACCTAGAGGCAAGACTATGAGATCAAGCCTCAGCTGATTGGATTAGTGAAGCAATATGTCTTCAATGTTCTCCCAGGAGAGAATCTGATGGATCACATTGAGAACTTTGAAGATATGTGCAGTACCACATGCTCGAATGGAGTCCATGCGGACTATGTGAAGTGTAAGCTGTTTCACCTTTCACTTTCTGACAAAGCTTCTAGATGGTTGGAATCTTTGCCTCCAGGTTCATTAACCACGTGGGAAGAAGTTAGGATTGCCTTCTTGGATCAGTTCTATACTAAGTCGAGGATTACAGCATTAAGAAGCAAGATTTCAGCGTTTCAACAACGTTCTGGTGAGTCTTGCATGAAGCTTGGGAGAGATTCAAAGAGTACCAACGAGATTGCCCCCATCATGGTTATTCAGATGACCAGCTGCTCAACACTTTCTATGGAGGAATCGATTGGGAGTATAAGAACTCTTTGAATGCTGCTAGCAATGGAGACTTCATGACAAACACTAGAGATGAAGCCTTCACTCTCATCGATAACTTGGCTGCAAGTTCAGGGAACCATTGTCCACAATATGATCGAAGTAAGAAGGTCAACAGTGTGGAGATTTAGAGTATAGATGAGATTTCAGAGAAGCTCGACATGCTTATTAAAGTGAGTCGAGGAGATAACCGAGGAGTGCATTAACTAGATGACGCTATGAAGTCGATCAAGTTCAGGTTGAGTCAGACTAGTCTAAAGATCAGAAAGAGGTTGATTATGTGAACTGGCAAAACAGGGTATAGAACCAGAACTATCTCTCATACAGGAGCACCAACGTCGAGAATCCACAGGATATTGTCATACCACCTCTAGTAATGTCACATGGATCACCATTTTAGGGTAAACCGTTTATGCAGAGTTCAGGGCAGAGATGGAACAACCAACAGTTGAATTCAGGGGCGACAAGGCAAGCTAGTTTATCTGGAACTTCTAATGATGAGATTAAAGCTTTCATTCAATAGCTTGCAACTGAGCAGCAAAAGTCTGAATACGTCTCAGTACACTTCAAGAAGCTGGACACACAAGTGGCGCAGAAAGCTGAAACTATGAGGAGACCACAAGGAGCTTTACTGGGTAAAGTTGAGAAGAACACTAGAGAATCATGCAATGTTGTGCATTCGATGCCTAAGGAACTCGATGTGAGTAAGGAGAGCAGTTGTGAGAGTAAGTACCAACCTACTATACCTTAGCTCAAGGAGCTTACAAAGCAAGAAGATCAAGGAGAATTCACCATTCCTTGTTCTCTTGGAAAATTGACTTTTGGTGATGCTTTTTGTGATACTAGTGCAAGTGTTAGTGTGATCTCGTTGGAAACCATAAAGGAGCTTGGGATTGAGCTTATGCAGGAGCATACCACATCTATTTTTATTGGTGATGCCACATCTAAGAGCCCAATAGGTAGGTTAGTCGATTTCACACTCATTGTGGGAGATTGCAAGGTTCTAAACCGAATTTACGGTTATTAAGATGGTTAAGGAAGAAGCTGTGCCCATTCTTTTGGGTCGACCATTCTTGAATACTGTTGGGGCAAAGATTGACTTTCCCAACAAGAGGGTGGTGCTTGAAAACGTTGATAAAGAAGTCTCCTATCCTATTAATAAATCGACTAAGGACCCATGTGGTGTGATAAGGAGTTATGTTGTGAATGAGAAGGTTGAGGTTGTGAACTTGACCAACACAAATTGGGAATATAAGGAACCAGAGTATGAGTTGGATGAGGAATATGAGATCTATCATGAGCAAGCAAGATAATTGGCTGAGTATGATGATGATATTATCCTTTTTAACAAAACCGATGAATGCTTTGAAAATTGTCTTCAAAGTTTGTGTCTAAAAGTTTTTGCAGGAACACTTGGTCTTGAATCTTCTAGATCATACACGGTGAAGGAACTACAACCTGATGGAACTGTAGTGTTGCTGGACACAACAAGTACTGAATTCCACAGGAAGGATGAACAACTCAATGAGTTCATCAAGGATGAGATGAGAACCAAGGGAGTGATCATTCCTCCCAAGGATGATTTAACCAATTAGGTGGCATTCAAGTCAAGCTATTGACTTTAAACAAGCGCTGAGTGGGAGGCAACCCACTAATAGGTAGTTTTTATTTTCATAGTTTTTTTGTTTTGTTTGATTTTCGGTTTTGTTTTGAGTTTGTTTTAGATGAGAAAAATTGGACCATAGACTCTGATCCATCGATCATCTCAGTAATCGATCGATCAGTGGTGTTTTCAACTGTGCACTCAATTATATGATCGATGTTCACATATGTGATCGAACAATCATCTAAGGATAGGATAATACGCTCGATATTGTGATTGACCTCAGCTAGAGGATCGATCTATCAAATATTCAGAGAGGAACGCTCGATCTTGTGATCAACCTGCAGAAGGGTGATCGATCGATTATCGGGGATCAGATATGCACGCGTACCTATTGATCAACCTACACAGTTGTGATCGATCGATCAGCGTACCACGAGAGGTAAGATCCATCGATCAATGCCTTATTGATCGATCAGCAAGCCAGGTAAGTCTTTATAACTCAAAAAACATGGGTTTTGTTCAAATATATCTCTTCACGGTTGTTTTAGGCGATTTTAGGCAAAAATCTTCAATCTCCTCTAACTTCTTCAATTCTCAATCGTTTTCTTTGATTCAAAAATCTAACCTGATCAAAATTTCCTCCTCTTTTCAATTATCCATTCATATAACTCGATTGGCAATGGTATGATTTCTAAATTTTTGATTGAAAGTGACGAAATTGGTGATGCTTTTGAGAATTTTGGATTTAGATTTATTGTTGTTCAAATGTGTTAAAACAGTATTTAGTTATAATTCTATGATGATTTCAAAGTCTATTACCGATTACATTGTTAGATTGTTTCCTAGAAATCGATTGTTAGGTTGTCGGAGAGATTTGTCGAATTTTTTATCTCGGTTTGGGATTGAGAATTTGTGTTATTAGTTGAAGCATTGCTGGATGATTTAGATGTTACATGATTGGTTTATAAATTGATTTCACATAATTCTTGTTTGAATTTCATATTTCCGATTTTTCATCAATTTTTGAGGATATTGAAATTTTTTGGTTATGGCAAGGACTCATGAGGGCAAGAAACCTTATCGTAAGGTCAGACGATCGGATAATTTTGAGGATGGCCAGTCCTCAAATGCCAAAGCATTTGAACGCACATGTTTGCTTTGGTCCAGGACGGATAAGAAACTGTTTGAGAAGAATTTAGGTAATCGTTCTGATCCTTCGCTTTTGAAGAGCGATCGTGCTTACCAGAAGAGGACTGAAGATTCGAGATGTTAGAGTTTCCATTGCGTGTTCATCGATTAGATTTTGAGGAACAAGCTTGTTCCGACCAAGTTCTTATGTCTGACAATATTGGACAGACTTGGCATTCTCGATGATGTGGCTGGGATACTCGATAGACTCGGCATTGGTACCTTTATGATCGAGCTTCAGCCTCTGTACCGGAGCCTGTTAGGCAGTTCTTAGCCTCTTGTGACCTCAACCTAGAAGCAGATCCTCATGGTCCTCTCTATGCGTCTGACTTGACGTTTCTTTACTGTGGCATTCGCTACCATTTGACCGGTCGACAGATCTGCTCGATCTATGGGTTCCGCGAGGAACCGGACAGTCAGCTACCTTCTCGCCAAGGTACTCCTCCTGACACTCTTTGGAACGTCTTATCTGACGGTGGTTTTCAGGAAAGGGATTCCAAGCTCACATACATCCAACATCCTGCGATTTGGATTGTTGCTAAGATGTTGGGATCGACGATTCTATGCAAGGAAGCCAACCCTGTTGTGACTAAGTCAGAGTTGGAGATGCTCCATCAGGATTTGTACCCTATGATACCTGACTTGTACTGTTCTGCACCTGCTCCTGATGTTGGTGCTTGTGACATCGACTGGGGATATTTGTTCGCGAAGCTGCTTCCCGAACATCATTTCAGAGGCACTCTGGATCAGCCTATCAACGAGACGATTGGTAGTCTCTTGACCCCCATGTTTGAGTATTTGCATCTTCGTAAGAAAGCAAAGGTGGAGAGGATATCTTATGTTGATGATCGCATATTGACCAACTTCACCTACCTCACCGAGTGGACAAAGTGGCGCTACTTCACTAGGGACATCGAACCTTATCTTTGTCCCTTGCATGCACCTGCGATCACATCTCTCACTTTTAGGGAGAATGTACCCTTTGAGCCTCACATTACACATCCTAAGATTACAGTGCGCGAGCAAGAGCAGCCCCAGCCTCACCGACGAGATCCATATAGGCGTTCATCGGTAGAAGCTCCAACTTCTACACAGCAGTAGTCCAACGTTGCTCAGACCCTCGAGCACATCATTCCAGAGTACAGCGCGGAATATGGTATTTCTCCTTTCTCTGATGACTTCAGAGATAGGGAGTACTAATGTTGGCAGTATGAAACAAAGCAGAGGAAGCATTCGATCAGGAGACGCCTTTAGGAGGCACTTAGGAGGATATCGGTCGCATTTTGCATGAGTGTAGTATTAGAGCTGATGCTCGTAGATTAGACGTTGTTGGATGTCGATCAGAGGCTGATTCCAAGGATACAGAGGAGCAGCCACTCGAGAACCGCCTTCCACATCGACGTAGGCGAGCACCTGGAGATCGAGAGAGTTAGAGTCTTGAGTAATCGGTTTATCTCACCCTTTTTCTTTCTTTTATTTCTATTTTTGTTTCTTTTATACGTAAGTCATGATCTCTTCTAGCTAGTTTACACGCCGGGACGGTGTGAAGTAAATTTGGGGGGATACAGTTGTTGTGACTAATGTTATTTGCTTTGTTTTGTCATCTTTTTAGTTTTTGTTTTCAGACATTAACTCTTTCTATGTTATGTTCTTGAGCTTTTGAAACTTGTTGTCTAAGGAACTATGATTTTTGAGGATTATTGCACTCTTATGCTTTTAGGATCGTTGATATGCACTTGTTGGAAATTGATGAGTATTGGAAAACCTAGAGACAAAGCATCTTCTCAATGACACATATCGATTTTCAGGTGTTCGAAGAATCAATGCTGATTTCAACTTTAACCTGGCTTAATTTTCTTGTCAAGGGGTTTGGTATGTATTGGATCGAATTCCTCTCTTCAGTCCTGTGATATGTATTGTTTTTAGCACATTTTAGGAGTCTTATTTAGCCGTTTTTACATGCATATCTAATACATTCTCGTCATTTTAGAGTCCAAATAGCTTTATTCATTTGCAGCAGCACGCATATTGCATTCGAGGGGATTTTAGGTACTGAAGGTGCAAAAATGGAGTGTTCTGGACTAGTGGCTGCAAAGAGATGCAAAGTAGCAGCACTTAGAGTGTGGTTGGAGCTGGGAAACAACAGATGAAGCTCGAGTACAGATCAAGTCCCCTCATGCTCGAACTAGAGTTGAGTGGCGAAGGACACGAGAAGCACTCGAACTATAAGCTGACACTCGAACAAACGCATGTTGCGCTGGAGCTGCAGTTCGAGTTTATTGTATCTTAGGACGCACAGGTTCTTATCATGGACCTGATCAGCGTGTGGATCGAGCTTGGCTTCAACTGAAGATTGAGCTTTTTCTTACTGGGCCGAATTCCACTTGAAGTTGTACTAAGTCATCTATAGACTTTTCTAATTTTGGGATCTATCTAGTTTTTATCTGAGTGATTATTCTTTTTCGAGCAAGCAGACTGAGCTCTTTGTAATTCCAGAATGAATCTTTCTGATTTGGGTTTTATGTTTTATGCTATTAAGTTTTTACATTCAGCGTTGATTGCAATATTCATTCGAGTTTATCATCTATGTTATGCAATATTGATTTCATGTTTAGCATTGATTTCATGAGTTCTGAGTAGTTACCTCNATCAGCGTGAATCTTAGGTTTTCTAGGTGCTTAAGGTTAGAATTGTTAGGATCTCTTCTATTTTGGTGCGTTAATTACTAGCTCTATTCTGATCAACAGGAGCTTGTTCTGAGACACTCTAGCATCCGAACAGTGTTTGATAGAGCGTCTGACTGAACCACTTCAGAGATTTACACTCTCGGCTCAAGGGAATTAGCTCTAAGCGGGTTGATCAGTCATGCCAGGTAGATTATAAAACGCCTATGGGGATAGCGTCTGTTAGTAGTCAACTCGAGTTTGTTTGCCACGAGAGTGGAATCACTATTATTGTTCTCGCTTCCTAGAGATTAGCTTTAAGTATTGTTAAGCGCTTAGTTAACTTAAGAATCACTTTGATCCGTGATACTCACTCCTCGGGAACCTGTTTTCTTACCTTGCGTTAAATTCACTCTTAACAATGCTGTCTATTGCTTTGCTTTAATTTCTTTGTTATTGTTAATTGATTTGTATACTTTTATTTTAAGCCTGATCTAGGTTGTTAGACAAACCACACTTTGATTGGCTTGAATTAGGATAGTTTATTGCATTCTAAGTGATAACTATATTCCCAATTGGATTGACACCTATTATACTACACCAACACATTAGTGTAATAGGATTTGAAAACCTGAGTAAAATCTTGTTATCATCCTAAAAGACTTATCTATGTGAGTATGGTTCCCCTCTCTTAGATATTCGAATGTTTACATTCTAAAGTAACTATAAAACAAAGTTGAAGTAATACTAAACTTGGCTAAGGATCAAAAAATTTGGTCCAATAAAACCACTTTTGCCTTCATTCTTTGAGTTGCCAAAGAACCAAGCAATAAAAAAATAAAAGGATACCCTAGGTGAGTAGGGAGATATCTGGTTGGACAACCAAAAAAAAAAAATGATACCCTAGGTAAGTTGGGAAAGACTGGTTGAGCAGCCGATAAAAAAAAATGATACCCTAGGTAAGTAGGGAAAATTTGGCTGCAAATCGATCGCACAAGACCACGATCGATCGATCAACTCCATGATTGATCGATCAGCGAGCTACGAAGCAAATACCTTATTTTCTTTTTTTGCACCTAGATTTTAGGACATATAAATAATTATGTTTCTATTTCTTTTGAAAGAGTCGACCATTATTTCACACAGAAATTTTGAGTTATTTTGTAAGCCAGAGAGAGAGAATTCAACATTGAGAAGAATCTCTAACCCTCTATTTCATATTTTCATGCAATTCAAGTTTATTTCTATTATGTCTTTTTTCTATTTTCATTATGTCTGAGTAGTTTGCCAATCAGCTTTAGGGTTTCTAGGGATTTAGGAATCAGTGATTAGGAACGAATAGAATCGAATCTAATAAGAGTATTCTCCATCTAATCTTGTGCTTAATGCTTAGAATAGCCTGATCAACTAATCTATGAACTTGCTAGCTCTCCAAAAGCTTGCTAGAAATCTTAACTAGGTTAGATGAGCAATCAATCCTTAACCGCGATAGCTGATGTTTAGGTTGATTGTGGATAGTTCAACATACTTGTTTAATGCCTATTCAAGATTTGGAATCAACGATAGTTAGGACCTCTAAATTGTCGAGTAGAGTCTCGAGTACTGCAAGAGTAGTCTCGTTATACCTTTCTATTCAAGTCAAGAATTGAACCTAAGTAATACTCTGAATAGTTTTCCTAGTTAGATTCCTACTTCCCGATGAATACCCTATGCATGGTGCTTTTGTTATTAAGTTTTACATCGGTTAAAGTTGCTTGTTTGTCTCTTGAATTTCGACTAGTATAGATTGAGAAATACTCCCTCCGTTTCATAATATAAGTTGTTTTAGAAGGTTTTTTTTGTT
>OVBA01007759.1:0-13850 GCA_900406435.1 Lepidium aucheri | reverse complement strand
CCAAAGCTAGCGCTAAGGAGATCGGAGACCAAAGTGTCATATGAGAGATGGATTAGATCCACCGAGAAGAGATCTAGCATGTGGATTGGTCAATAAACACTTTGGGCCGGACTTTATGCTTTGGATCCTGCTTGATCGCGGCTAACGTTGTAATGGATCTGCCGAATCGGAAAAGGATCTTCACCATGAGAGTGGGCTGATCTAGCTTGTCTCGGTTTAGAGCTCGCTTTATATAGATCGGGGTGTTGGATTGGCGAGTTAACCGTCGATCACCCATTCCGTATCCTCTAGATTCATGCTTAATTCCTTTAGATTATCACATAGTTAGTTCTTACTCTGTTTATTGCTCATTTCCCTGTTTTGAATTCATTTGCTCTGTTTTTATTTTGTCATCTAGTGTAATTTGTCCTTTATGCTAGTTTAAGAGCTCATCTAAATATTAGCCTAACTTTGTGACAAATTGTTAGGTTGCTTGGATTAGATCTTAGTATTAGACAGGCTGTTTGCAAGTACCTCCGAGTATTGGTTCGACAATCCACCAACTTACCACTACCCTAAAATGATTTGATCACATAGACCAAAAAACCTTGTTATCAAGCCTTCAACAATTTGTAGACCTTGTTTTCTGCATCCTTGACTTCAAAGCCTAGTGGTTGCTTCACAAACACCTCTTCTTTTAATTCTCCGTGCAAGAATGCACTTTTTACATCTAACTGAAACACTTCCCATCCTCTCTTGGCTACAACTGCAAGTAGAGTTCTGATTGTGTCCCATTGAGCAACTGGAGCGAACACCTCATAGAGGTCAATTCCCTCTGATGATAACTTTTTGCCACGAGTCGAGCTTTAAATTTATCTACCTCTCCTTTTTCATTCAGTTTTGTTTTGTAAATCTACTTGACTCCTATGACTTTTGCTCCTTCGGGTAGTTTAACTAATTCTCAAGTGTTGATCTATGCTTCCATGGATTTTCTTCATTTCTTACTTTAAACAGCATCTTCATATTTCTCAGGATCTTCGTCATTTAAAAACAGACCAAATATTTCATCTCTTTCTTCTTCGATGATCAATTTTGCTCCATGACACACATAGTCTTTCATCCAAACAGGTGCTTGTTTATTCCTCCTACTCGTAGCTGCTCTTGTCACACTCGTTTCAGCAACATCTTCTTCCTCTAGTTCTATCGCTCCTTCGGGTTCAATAGTTTCTTATGCATCATTCCCATCATTCACTTCTTCATCATGATTCTCACTATCTGAATCGCTCATCATTCCCTCCCAGGCTTTCTTATCCTCTTCATTGTGTTCCCAATTCCAAGCCTTCCCTTTATCAAACTTGACATCTCTGCTAATTACGATCCTTTTTTGTTTCTGGATCATGGAGACGGTAAGCTTGTGACTCTTTACTCACTCCAGACATTACACACTTCGTGTTCTTCTTATCTAGTTTTGTTCTCCTCTCATACGGTACCACTGCATATGCCATGCAACCAAATATTCGAAGATGAGCCATAGATGGTTTCTGTTTGCTCCATTTTTCTCCTAGCATAGCTTCTCCCAACACTGTCGCTGGGCTTCTATTCAAAATATGCACAACATATTGAGCTGTCTCTGCCCAAAATCTTCTCGGGACTCTCATTCCCAATGGCATACACCTGGTCATGTTCATTATAGTTCTATTTTTCCTCTTAGCAACTCCGTTTTGCTGAGGGGTATAGGCTGATGTGAGTTATCTTCTTACAATACTCCTGAAACTCTGTAGAATTAAATTCTCCTCCCCTATCAGATCTTAAACATCTTAGAGGTTCTCCTAATTCTTTCTCAGCTGTTGCCTTAAATTCCTTAAACACCTTAAACGCTTCTGATTTTGCACTCAAGAAGAATGTCCAACACTTTCTGCTGTAATCATCTATGAAGTTGATGATGTACCTCTTTCCACTTTCAGATGTTGGTGTTATTGGTCCACATATGTTAGTGTGGACAAGTTCAAGACCTCTCGTTGCTCTCCATCCACTTTTCCTGGGAATGACTTCACGGTTTTGTTTTCCTTTGCAGCATGTTTCACACACTTCTTTGTTTGCTGCAATAGGTTCTAGACCTGTAACCATGTCTTTCTCCACCAAAGTCTGTATCGCTTTGTTATTCAAGTGACCAAACCGTTTGTGCAACAGCTCACTTGCTTCCTCACTCATTGTGTGTAGACAATATGTTTCACTTTTCTCTCTTGGCAATGTAGTTGCTTGGATTATGAACATTCGATTCTTTGACATACTCGTATGTATGATCAGTCTTCTCTGCTGCATATGCCACCCTTCACACATATCATCTTCAAAGATGATCCTGAGACCCTTTTGTTGAAGTTGTCCCAAATTTAACAAACTGTTCTTCAATTCTGGAACAAAATAGACTGATGTGATTGTCTGAATTGTGCCATCAATTTGAAGTTGCAAGTTTCCTTTTCCTTTCACTACTAGCTTACAGTGATCTCCAAGTTTCACGTTTTGTATGAAGCTTTCGTCAAACTCCAAAAACCATTCCTTTGTTTCATATATGTGGTTGCTGCAGCCTGAATCAAGGAACCATATGTGCTCCTTTTCTTCTTCTTTCATGTCAACGTGTGCCATAAGCACAATCTCTTCATCAACTTCTTCAGTAAAATTTGCTCATTTGTCCCATTTTGGACACTCATTGTTAAAGTTTCCAAACTTGTGGCATTTGAAGCATTCAATATTAGATTTATCAAGCTTCTTCCTCCTCTGCCACTATTACTTTGTCCTCGTCCTTGAGAGGTTCCTCTTCCTCTTCCTCGTCCACCATTAGGTCTGTATCCTTCTGTTTTCAAGGCATGTTCTTCTCCTCTGCCTTTGTTTAGATTCTGTTCCTGAACCAATAAAGAGCTCTGCAACCCACCAACTGTGAGTTCTCTTATGTCCTTTGAATTCTTCTATCGCACACACCACATACATGAGTCGATCCACCATCGTTCTCAGAATCTTCTCTACCACTTTTTCATCTGGCATGTCCTCTCCCAGATTTCTCATGTCGTTTGCCACGACCATTACTTTCGCAAAGTATTCTGTGATAGTTTCTCCTTCTATCATTTCTAATACTTTGAAATTCCTTCTGAGACGTTGAAGTTGAGCGCTTTGAACTTTCTTATTCCCTTGAAATTTTGTTTTTATCGAATCCCAAATATCCTTTGTTGTGTCCTTTTTGTGATTATCTAAAGGATTACTTTGTCAATGGAGGCGAAGAGATAGTTCTTTACCTTCAAGTCCTTAAGTCTTAGATCCGCCAGCTCACTTCTTTGTGCTCTCGTCAGGATCACGTTTCTCTCAGTCACCGGAATCTCAGTTTCAATAAGTTCCCACCACTCCTTTGACCGGAGCAGATTCTTCATAAGCATCGCCCAGTGTTCATAATCTCCATCAAACTTTAGAATGCTTAACGATGTCTCCTTTTCACTCATGATCACATATCATCACATATCTTAACAGCGCTCTGATACCACTTGTACAAAACAGAACTGACAATCGAAGAATCGAAGAAACAGATCGCATAGAGAATTTGTCTGGAAAAACTTTTAAATCGCATTAAAAACCAGACAGAATGCTTACAGGCCTTAAATAGTTTGCAAAGTTCACACACCTCCGAAAACTACTCTATAACATTCTATTTTAATAGTTGCCTATAAAGTAGGACAACTCTAACTTATTCAAACTGAAACAAATGACAAATAAATAAAATAAAAACCAAAGCAAATAAAGTTTATTCGAAACATAACATATAGTTTTCAAGTGTTTGACAAGTTTCATACTAAGTAAGATAACTCGAATTCGTTAGAATCATCGGCAGAACAAAAAAGAGTTAGTCGAAGAAGACAAAACAAAAAAAAAAGGTTGAAGCCGTGTACAATTCGCGCCCCTGTTTTGTTTATGCTCTAAAGATTAATAATAATATAAGTGTGTCTTCCATTGAAAAGCCGAAAACACATAACCCCAAATGTGCTGCAAATAATAAAGAACCAGCGCACAATTCATTTTAATCTTTCTACAACTCGAATATTTTACATTGAAAAGTTAATCGGCATCTTTAATATGTGAATATTATATAAACATTGTTGTTTTACTGCTAATTATAATAGTATTATTGAGTTAGAGAACCAAGTTGTTAACCTAGTACAAGTTCCATTTATGTATCACATCGTTACTTACCTTTTTTCTAAATCCAACTTTTATTATAAAGCGTTCCCCCTAACGTGCCCACGATCCTTAATCTAAAATATCTTTTCTCCTTTTTTTCCTCAACTCACAATTATATATTTATAAATATATTTTTTTTCCTTGTATTAGACAGAACGTACCAAATAGTACTAAGAAGTTGGCATTTTAAATATCTATTTGAATAAAAAAATTGTTTTAAAAAAAATAACATAACTTTATATATATTAATTGTGCGGACTAGTATTTGTTTCTTTATTTTTTCCGTTTTGGGATTGATCTTACATTCACATATATTAATGTATTATTGATATCTCGATTTTATATAAGCTTGTTGTATAAATACAAGTTACTACCAAACATGTATATAAATACTATATATAGCTCAATTTTATCGAGAATATAACCTTTTCTAATAAAACATATATATGCTGGTAAAAAAGGTTTATAAGACAGCATCTGTTAAATCAAACTTTTATGAAAATAGTGGTTTCCACAAAACGTAACCGTTGTCTGTATTAATACATGGTACCATTTTTTGTTAAAGAATATGTTACCATTTTTCATTATAATTTATAGACAACCTTAATGATTTTTTTGTGAAAAATCAACTTTATACTTAAAACATTAACAAAGTAGGGACTAATAAAAATTAGTAGTTCTAATTATTTAAACGAATATATATTTAATATGTACTACACCAAATAAATTATCAAATGGATCTAGCCAGCGAAACCTTCTATATACATATGCAAATATAGTTTGATTTTTTTTATATGCATTCCATTCTGCTATAATATTAAGTTCTATAATAAAACTGGGTTGAAATAAGGATTCTGTGTTGGAAAAAAAAAACTCTTTAACTCATTATGTTTTATAGCTTTATTTTGCTTTCTAAAAAATTCAAATCAATCCTACATAATAGAAAACAATACACAATATAACCTTCTATCGAAACAACCTTATTTTCTAAATTACGGTTAATAAATAATATATCAAATTGAAACTCTCGTAGCAGAAATTTCAAAGCTCTACTAAAGTTGAAAATATTATGCATGTAACTATATATATATATATATATATATATATGTATATTCTTAGAAATTTCACATAAGATTACATTGCCTATTATATTTGATTTAGCGATTAAACCCTTAAAACAAGTAAGTTAATTTACAGTTTTATAATAAAAATAAAAATGCCATGACTCATCAACTTTAGTTTAACCGAGAAGATACAACATCGATTTAATTGAAAAAGAATGAACATCTCAAGTCTCAACGTTGAACAAAAAACACAATAAAAAGAAAGGAACTATAAGCAACCCAAGAGAAATATGTCTTCATCGTTAACGATGAAGTTTTCACTCTGGAAAAAAAAAAAAAATCTAAAAATCACTTTCTTCATTGATTCTTGTTGTTGACCTCTTCACTTTCTTCTTTTTTTTCTTTTCCTTTAAACCGACGTAAAGACAACACACACAAGAGATCGAAAACAAACGAACTTTGCGTGATAAAGAAAACAGTAAACCAAACGGTAACATTAAGGAGCACCTGGTGGGTTCTTATGTCCAATACCTTGACTAGGACCTTGGTGAGTTGGTCGGAACGCGTCTTGTTCTATGTTCTTAAAGCGGTTGATCTTGTGGTACCAAACAAAATCATCCTTTGGTGGCTCAGGTGGTGACCAGGACACAACTGGTGCGTGTCGAGCTGCTCTTATTATCCCAAAGTGTAGTTGTATGACCAAAAGAATTACAAGAAAACGAGAAAAAACAGTGATTGAACAACCATGAGTCACCATCATCACTATCTACTTTGTGTGTGTTTTGTGAGGATCTTAAACCCTTATAGTCTACTTATGTTTTAAGTGGTTGGTTTCGAATTCTCACAAGAGAGAAGTGTGGAATTTAAGAAGAAACGGAGAGTAAAGGACCCCACGAAACTGTATGTAAGAGATTAATGTCTGAACATGGACACTATAGCTAGTTTGTATATATAGTAAGAGTGTTTACTTAAGGTAAGGATTAAGGACCTCTTTTGTAGGTGCGTAAGAGGTGTAAATGCACTTAAAACTTGACCCTTAATTATATTTAATATTGTCTATTTGTGTCCCTAAACAATTTTTGTTATTCTTCTTACTGCGTTAGGAATTACATAGACTATAATATAAACTTAAGACAACCACAAAGAAGACGACACGTATCTTATGTTAGAAAAAAGTGAGCTGAGTAAAATTTTTAGAATAAATAATACGATTTTATATTATGGGTAATTTTAGATTGAGCTACCTCCTCCTAATAATCTGTCCTTTAGTTTTTTTTTTTTTTGTAAATGAATTTAGCTTGCTTTAGACCACCTCATCAATAAACATCCCATTGGAGTCCTTAAAAAAATTAAAAAATTTAAAAAAAAACAAAAAAGACTGGCCAATCAGGGTTCGCCACGTGGCGAACCCACCTCTTGCCGAGTCTTAGAGCATCATTATTGATGGTCTCTTATTTAGGGGATCTTAGAGAAAAAGTGAATTAAGAAATCTATTTTTGTTTTGAGTTTTTAGGTGTGATTAATGGTAGTTTTTTAGATGAGTTTCTTAGGAATTAAAAAATAAAAATAAAAAGAGGAGAGAGAGTAAAACAGGAGAGAGAGTAAAAAAGATAAGAGAGAGTAAAAAGGATAGAGAGTAAAAATGGAAAGAAAGTAAAAAGAGGAGAGAGAGAGTAAAAGAGGAGAGATAGTAAAAGATGAGAGAGAGTATAAAAGAGGAGAGAGAGTAAAAGATGAGAGAGAATAAAAAGAGGAGAGAGAGTGAAAAAAAAAGAGAGAGTAAAAAAAGAGAGAGGATAAAAAGAAGAGAGAGAGTAAATAAGAGGAGAGATAGTAATAAGAGGAGAGAGAGTAACAAGAAGAGAGAAAGTAAACTTTTTAATAATAAAATAAGCTAAGAAATCCATTAAAAGAGAAGAGAGAGAGTAAAAGAGGAGAGAGAGTATAAAAGAGGAGAGAGAGTGAAAAGATGAGAGAGAATAAAAAGAGGAGAGAGAGTGAAAAAAAAGAGTGAGTAAAAAAAGAGAGAGGATAAAAAGAAGAGAGAGAGTAAATAAGAGAAGTGATAGTGATAAGAGGAGAAAGAGTAACAAGAAGAGAGAAAGTAAACTTTTTAATAATAAAATAAGATAAGAAACCCATTAAAAGAATTTTTTAATAAGAAATTTTCATAGGATTTCTTAAGGATTTCTTAAGTTTTTAATAATAAAATAAGTTAAGAAACGCTTAAGAAACCATCAATAATAATGGTTTTACTGACGAACCCGCCCCTTGCTTTTTTAATTTTTTTTTTTTTCTTTTTGCTTAGAAACCTGGGCTTAAAATCCATTATAAAACTTTGATGGGATGCTCTTAGTTGTTGGCTCGAAATAAAAAGTACTTGCACACGAATATTTGCCAAATATGGAAAGTTCTTTGCTCCTTAATCGAATCTTATTTTAGCCATTCATCGAACGAAACGCATGCTTTGTTCTTGACAAGACAACCCTTATAATATGTACATATGCTTTTTAATGTTAGGTTCTTGTATATTTTTGTTTAATTAATTCTTTTACTTCCCCGCCTAAACTTACCGGTTAAGCGTTTGATCTATTGTAATGTATTTTATGTTATAATGAAATTCCTCGTTTTCATTTTATTTCGGATTAAAAATGAAATTCCTCGTTCTTATTTTGTAAACCACTTGTTTATTTTGCTACCAATTAATATTTCATTTGAAATGATCTTTTGCAAACAACATTTTTAAATGGTTTTTTGCAAAATATCTTTTAGAAATATTTTGATCGTTTGAAAAGATTGTTTGCAAACAGAGTTATTTACGGTCGTTTGGGAAATGACAATCGTTTGTAAACACAAATGATCATTTATTTATATATTTTTTGCATAATTATAATTTAAGAAAAATATATGATTCACATTATGATACAAGAAGAAAAATTATTCGTTGACATTTAGAAAAATCATCATCAATATTCAAACGACTTTTGTTTGGAATAATTTTTTTTACCAACCGCTATCTCCAAACAATCGTTACAAACGACTTTCGCTTCAACCGTTCATTTTTAACTATAGTTTCAAATGGTGTAACCAATCTGACAATAGATTTATAAATAGGCAAGCCTATACACTTTACTTGGAGATCTGTAAGTATTAACTTTTTATTATAAATATAAAGAAAAAAATGGGAAAAAAATAAATAAAAAGCATTCCAATTAAAGAAAAGAGAAAAAAGACAACATATATGATGGAACTTCGAATTCCAACCAGTCAGAATAAAAAGGAATTTGAAGCAGTCACCATCACTCAGATTAATTCTTTATCTGTTAAGGAAACCGTTACCTCAAATAGGTCTATTCAATGATTCCTCTCTTCAATTCTTAGAACTCAGTCGCAATTCTTATCGACCAATGATTCGATCTCCTTGTACTTTTTTATTCATCAATTACATTTTTCGAATGGAACCAAATCACACTTTTTATTATTATCTCTTGCAATCAAAACTGTAGTTTTAGTTCACACATTTTGGAATATAAAGGATAACAAAAATCATATTCCTGCTAATGGTTCAAATATTTAGAGTTAGATTTTCCATATTATATATAAATAGAAGAATTTCAAGGCTAGATTAAGTTTAAAAATCTAAACAACGTTCAAGTTTGTTTAGATTAGTTGATTTTAAAAACTAACAATATTATGATTATTTATCTTTGGGTTCCAAACTGGATCTTACTACCTCGGTTTAATAATTTTTCTTGTTTTTTATACATTCTTTGATTGTTTAATGTTTTTAATTATCAAATTTGGATTCCAAATCCTACCTTCAAGAATACAAATCTCTACCTCTACCGTTCTTTATTTCTTCAAAATAAAGTAGACATGTGCATTTCGGGTATTCAAATCAGTTTCGGTAATATCCAATCAGATCCGAATCTTTTGAGTATGAAATTTTTATATCCATTTAGGATCACATATATTTCAGTTCGACTTCATTTTGGTTCCATTATGTTCCAGATCGGTTTAGTTCAGTTTGGGTCCATATTTTCTGTACCTATTTAGGAACCAAATAAAAGTTGGTTCGGTTCTGGTACCGGTTCTTGTTCGGGTCAGATATTAATAATAGACAAATTTTTACGGTTCTACTATATATTCGAGTATTTTATCCCCAAAATATAATTATCTACAAAAAAATATCCGAATACGCTAAAAATACCTAAATACCCTAAATATCTTTGAAAAACTACCCTATAAACTCATATATGTTTACATATATTCGAGTCAATCGGATACTCATTCGGGTATCGGTCCGGCACCAGCTATTATCCGATATCTACAAGTATAGACAAAGAGGACCCATAGGATATTTTCCTCGGTCCGAGGTACTATCCAATACCCATTATTTCGAATCGATTTTCGTTCGGATTTCCGGTTCCGAGTATTTTGCCCAAGCCTGAAATAAAGAAAGACAATTATGAAAATATATTTTTAAGGAATTGTAAAACAAATTAACAAGTATCTCTTATATAATAAAAGAATAGCATTAACTTAAATACCGTGTTATATTGTCTGTTTTGCACTAGGTTGTACTGGTACTAGGAAATATTATCATATAATATTTGTCACATAATTATATTCTGATAAAATTATATAATTAATTAATTAACTATTATTATCTAGATTAAATATTATTTATTAATTAATTATAAGAAATTATCTCGCCTACGAGATTATCATAATTATATCTGTATCCTACGAGATTATCATTATTATATCCTTATCCTAATCGATATTTATTAAAAACAATCCTCCTAATCCTAATAAGAAAACTAATAAACAACATCTATTTAAGATCCGACCCACCAATGACAATTATATCACAATTCTCAAACGATTCGAAATTAAGATTTGAATATCACAATTATCACAACATCTATTTAACCATTTAAGATTTGATTTTTGTTGGTTTAAAAAAAATCTCTAACCAATTAAGATTTAAATCTTGTTTGTTAAAAATAAAATTTTAACCAATTAAGATTTGATTTTTGTTGTTTTAGAAAGACTAATTAAAATATTATTTTTGCTGGTTTCAAAAAGAAATTTTTAACCAATTAAGATTTGATTTTATTGGTTTTTATAAAATACATTTATTGTTGAGATTTTGATAGGAACCTTAATACGATTTTGTTTGTTCTAACAAATAAGTTTTTTAAATTTAATAAGAAATTTAATATAAATATTATTGGTCAACAAAATAAAAAGAAACAAAAAATATTGTATTGAGATATTCATAATCCAAATCTCTATATATAATAAAATTGTAATGTTAACAGATTCATATATTTTATAATAAATTGAAAAAAATTATCTCTTGATAATATTTAATAAAATTCTTTAGCTAATTCTTAATAATATCTTTATATATATAATATTACCAATTTGTTTTAATTCTAATATAGAAAGATTTTTAACTTATATTTCTATTATAATAAAATTGTGATAATAAGAGTTTCCGTAATAAAATAATAGAGATTTAAAATTTTAGATTTTTTTGATTTGTCGATTTATTTTAACTAATTGATTTGTTTGAGTAACATTGTTAAGATAATTTGTTAAGATAACTACTGAAGCTGAATACATCGCTACTTCTGAAGCTGTGAAGGAAGCTGTTTGGATAAAGAAGTTCATCTCTGAACTTGGTGTAATTCCGAGTATTGCTGAGCCGGTGGCGCTGTATTGTGACAACAATGGAGCTATTGCACATGCAAAGGAGCCCAGATCGCACCAAAGATCCAAGCATATAGAGAGGAGATACCATCTGATCAGAGATATCGTTGAAAGAGGAGACGTGAAGATCAGCCGAGTTTCAAGCGAAGAGAACGTCGCTGATCCTTTGACGAAAGTACTTTCACGGACTAAGCATGAGTATCATGCCAATGGCATAGGCCTTAGGTATCTTAAGATGTGATCTTAGTTCCAGTGGGAGTTATAATAGTTTTATGTTATGATGTAAACATACTTGGTTATGTTTTCATGAAATTATTTCATTTCTATTTAATACTTGTATTAAATATTTATCCCGAAGTAATCATGACATTCTTATAGGCCATCAAGTTGAGGACTTGATCATGAAACCCTATAGGCGTAAAAATGCATGAATTATTTCATTCCCTAGTCAATGTTATTAAAGTGGGATACAAATAACGAGATAGACTAGTATGTGAGGTGACTGATGACTAAGTTTCATGGAGTCATTGATAATAAGTATTAAGTCAATCACATAGATGTGTGTCACATGAACATAGCATCGGAAATGACCCGCTATGAGAACTCTACAAGATCGTATAATGAGTGTCATAAGAGATTGGTGGTTATAAAGGAACAGAGGATAGAACAACATGGAATTTGTCCCTCTTATATACGGGAAAAAGATATCTCTGGGCCCTTCGAAAGATTTGATACTGTAAAATGCATGGCCGTGCTCAAACAAGGTGATAGACGCTTGTTTGCTATATTAGTACAAATTCAAGTTCGATGAACATTGATCTGGCTCATTAAAATAAGGATGACACGAACTCTTGCCTTAGAGCAGATAGAGATATGGAGACAAAGGGATTTTGGGAATATATGATTCCAGTACAAGTGGGAGATTGTTGGGAATGTTTTGCAATCATTTGTATTTACTCGTGTGGCTGGTTCTAACATTGAGATTAGACAAAGTCATATGGTATGAGGGGTAATAATGGCTTGCTAGAGTCCACTTATAATCTGTGAGTTGAGATACTCACTGCAAGTACTATATGATCCTATTGGGTCACACACCTAAGCAAATAGAGACAATTCAATAGGGAATAATCATTATAGGAATGATTCTTGATTATATATGATTTTGGATCAGAACATGTGTTTTGGGCCATGCCTAAATTAATTCTAGTTCAGCTAGGAATTAATTAGGTTAACTTAAACTCCCTATATATATTGATATAAGGGCACGTTTTTGAACCATCTGAAACCCTAGTTGCTCATTACAAAATCGAACCCTAGGAGAATTGCAAACAAAGTTCTAGCAGACTTTCTTGCGTGCGTGTGGACTATCAATAGAGGTGCTACACTTGGAGCACTTGCTGATCTTATACCTTATCTTATCTCCGCTGTACTAACCAAACTTTCAGGTATAATCGAGTTCTCTACTTATCAGATTCAATTAAGTTAATACAAGACCTAGGGCTTAGAGTTTTACTAGATTAGTCAATTGATGATTGTTGAATTGCTTAAAACCAAACAAAAATTCCATCATCATCTTCTATTTCATTTCTGACCCAAATATTTCTGTTTTGGGCATAGTTGATGGAAATCTCATGTTTTTCTTTATTTTCGTCTTCATGACTTTTCTCTGTATGATTAATTAGTTCTTATGGACCACTTTTATTTATTTCTCCCACTTTCTTTTTTTTCCGGGGATTTCCATCTTTTGATCCCATAGGTCTCCCCCTTTTTAACTGAACCTTAGGTTCATTTGCTATATTCCCATCATTTTTTCCTTCCGGAACAATAACTCTTGATGGAACATTCACAGCAGGTATATATGATTTTGTCATCTTTTTTTGTATCAGTGAACGCATCTAGTATCTGATTTGCTATATTTTGTAAATGCACAATTTTTTGAACTTCTAGTTCACGTTGTTTCGTAGGGGGATCAAAGTGCCACAACGATGGTGTGTACCATGTAATGTCTTTTGGAGTTTCTTTATTTCCTCCCCCTAACGCTGGAAATTCATCCTCATTAAAATGAGAATCGGCAAAGCGTGCCATAAACATATCACCAGTTTTTGGTTCCAGATACCGAATTATACTTGGAGATGTATACCCAACATATATCCCTAATCTCCTTTGTGGTTCCATTTTTGTTCTTTGCGGCGCTGCTATAGGAACATACACTGCACATCCAAAAACTCGGAGATGAGATATATCTGGCTTATGGCCAGATGTTAATTTTAATGGGGAGTATTTATGATATGCACTCGGTCTTATTTGAATTAGTGCCACAGCATGCAAAATTGCATGACCCCATATTGAAATTGGGAGTCTTGTTCTCATTATTAACGGTCTAGCAATAACTTGTAACCGTTCGATTAAAGACTCAGCCATGCCATTTTGTGTGTGAACATGCGGGACTGGATGTTCAACATCTATTCCCAATGACATACAATAGTCATTGAAGGCTTGTGAAGTGAATTTACCAGCGTTATCAAGTCTTACTTTCTTTATTGTATAATCAGGAAATTATGTTCTCAACCTGATTAGTTGGGCAATGAATTTTGCGAAAGCCATATTTCATGTGCTCAATAAACACACATGTGACCATCTACTAGATGCATCGATTAATACCATAAAATATCTAAATAGCCCGCATTGTGGGTGGATAGGCCCACATATATCACCATGTATTCTTTCTAAGAATATTGGAGATTCATGCCCAAGTTTGGGTGGTGTGGCCGAATTATTAGTTTTCCAAGTGAACAAGCATTACACAAAAAAAAATTTGATTGAAAAATCTTTTGGTTTTTCAGTGAATGGCCATTTGTGTTTTCC
>OVBA01007758.1:0-13861 GCA_900406435.1 Lepidium aucheri | reverse complement strand
CTCTAATTCGTTGTAAAGTTGTGGTTGTTACTTCGTCGTAAATTTTACAACAAATTTACATCGTCAATTTTAAAACTACTTTACCACGACGCGTGTACGGTTTACAACGCTTTTACAACGGACCTTGTACGACAAAATTACAACGAAAAAAGGCGCTTGCAAATTTACCATCACGTTTACGAGGAAATCTGTTTTGCGACGCTCAGTTTACAACGAAATAGACTTCGTCCCTAATTCGTTATAAACAGAGTTTACAACAAATTAGGGACGAAAACTGGTCTTGTAATATATATGTCTTCTTGTAGTGAGAATACACGGTTAAAAGTGGCTACCAGATATCATTCCCCTCAACGACTCGAAGCTCCATAGGTGTACCTATCAATCATACTGATCATCTCAAAAGCAAAATATGGAACTTGGATATTCCTAAAAAGATTGCTCTATTTGTGTGGAGGGCGTTCTCTGGAGCACTAGCAGTGCAAGAGAGATTAAGCACAAGGATAAAGTCTTTATCTAAGTCTTGCCATATTTGCAGAGCACTAGAAGAAATCAATCATTGTCTTTTTCTATGTACAACGACAAGGTAAATTTGGGCTTTAACCAACTTCCCACACCCACCAGATGGATTCTCACCTACATCAATCACAAGAAACTTTGACTATTTGTACCGTCTATCCACAAGTGCTGATTCATCATCGAGTCTGGCCAAGTCCTTCCCCTGGATCACATGGTACATATGGAAAATGAGAAATGACTTAGTCATCCAGAAGAAACAGGTCAATCTACGGGTAATAGCACAAGATTCAGTGTTGGAAGCATCAACTTGGGAACGATGTTCGTTGATATGAAAACATAACCAACAAAGCACTAAGCATAGGAATGATCATCAGGCTCCTATTGACTACACAGATACTTCTTACCAAGTTAAATTTGCAGTAGCTTGGAATGCTAGGAGTAACTTAAATGGTGGTGCTTTTGTTATGTACAAATGGAACCAGCAAAACTTTATGCAGGGGAGACATGTGATCACTGGTGCATTTTTTTTACCCCATGCACTTAATGTTTGTAGGACTTGAATGGTTGACAACAGTGATAAAGGATCTCAAAATCAATGACTCAACGGTGGGGCTGGACAACAAAACAATATATAAGATCATCTCAGACCCAGATAGATGGCCCAAATACCAATCCTGGTCCCACAGAATTAAGGAAACACTAGCCCACCTTCCAAACTGTTAAATCAGATTTAGCCCACCACATCAGAACAAAAAAGCTAGACTAATAGCAAAAAGTGTGGTTCAAGATGGGAGATTCGAGGATTACATAGGAAGGGGAATCCCTCAGTGGACTGAAGACATTCAGTAAGACCTAAGATATACAGTCTGTGTGGTTAAGGAGATGATCTAAGAAGTGACTTTACTTATTGAAGCTTCTTAGCTTAGCTCAGTATAGGATTGGTTTCCTTAAGCTCTAGATTATTTCCTGTGAAGGTACAAAAGTCTTTTGGCTATCTGATATCATCATGTTTGAGACTTTGGAAGTCCCCTACGAGTTCCCCCCCCTTTTCCCTCCATTTTTCAAATTATCATGCTAAGCCTTTTAACCATTAGATCACAAATATCACATGGCATAATTCAGCAGTGTTGTCTTATACTTTTGTCATGTTCTCATCGTCATTTTCCTTTCCTCTGTCAGGGTTTGCCTAAATTGTGGCCTAGGTTCTAGACTAAGTGTTGAGTAGGCTCGTATCATTGCCTTAGATTAGTTTGTTTTTAAGCTACAAAATAGGCAATCATGAGTTTAAGTTAAAACCCCGATGTAGATTGTGGCAATATTGGATAGATATTCATTTTGCCACTTCAGCTGCCAGTATCTTAATGCCATGTGGCGAATGGGCGACACTTGCCTCTCTCTCTCTGCACGCAACTGTCTGGGAAACGCAAACTTTTTGTGTATGGACTATTACAACACTTCAGCCTCCTGATGCACTTAAGTACATACACAAAAGACAAATATGCATGCCAAGGAATGTGAAGAGTTCCCTGATCACTCCAAGAGTCTATAAAAACGCTCAGTTCCTGAAGGAGGACAGAACAAATTACGAGCAAATGGAGAACAACCTCTGGCAAGCGTTGAATCAATTCTCTCTAGGGTGCAACAAGCCGACGGTGTACCTTTCAATGGATATGTACTATCATAATCAGCTACGAAATCGGAAGAGCCTGCTAGTCAGATGCCTCAACTCCATGGAACAAAGCATCCATGATATGGTTGAGGACCTGCCAAAAGACTGGGGCCTTCATAACAAGATCCATGGGAGGATGCTAGACAAGGATCTGGCACAGTTCTTTTTTGAATGAGAGGAAGATATGGAATCAATCTGCAGAATGCAGCCTCTCCTCTACAACGGATGGATGGTTGCAGTAGAGAAATGGGTGAACAACCAAAACCTAAGGACTATCTCAAAGGTACAACTATGGATTCAGATCAGGTATCTCCCTATCTAATACGCTTCTGATGCAGTGGTTAGATACTTGGCTGGTCTGGTAGGTGAGGTTATTGAGGTAGACATGAATAACTCTGCTGTCACTAGGCCTTTTCTTATCTGTGTTAAAATGAATTTCAATGTGAAGGATAGACTGACCTATTACAGGTCAGTTTACTGTGAGAATGGAGACCATTTCCAGTTTTAGTATTATTATGAGTGGGTGGGTAGGCTGTGCTTTAACTGCCAAAGAATCATTCGTCCCGGCTATGACACCTAATGAAGCAGATAATCACACTAGCTTGAACACGGATGCACAAGGCACTCCACTGAACTACATACCTATTACAAACGCGGATCCAGAGAGGGCAAGTGACAAGTGACACCTTTTAGCTACTATCTCTTATATTTTCATGGTTATATTACTATTGGTTTGGCTTAATGGCGGTTTAAACACTACCTTGATGGTTCCATTTCATTTTGTTAATCCGTTTAAGTTTGTTTGCTGTCTTTTGCAAGGAGTGGAGCTTGCTCCTCTTGCATTTTCAATTTCGTTTGCAATTTCAATTTCCTGCAATTTCAGTTTTGTTTGTATGAGCCTAAGTTTCATTCTTTTTACTCTAATGAATATTTTGATGTGAGAAAAAAAAAACAGTACTCTTGTTGCATTTGTAATGTGTTTCAGACCAATCAAAGAATGGGTTGCCTAAAACGACAGTGTTTTAATTACTCGAATGTATCGATCAATGTTGATGAGAAACTTCCGAAGGAACATAACAGACAAAACAACAGATCACAATCACCTGCCATGAAAGTTCAAAGCTTCCAGAGGGCAAGCCGCTGCCGCGAGTTGACTCACCAAACTTTCTCTTCTCTTTTTCTCTCTCCTCATTATTAATTAAAAGATTCCTTTGCAGTATCTTCAGTTTCACATGAAACCTCAATTCTCTATTCTTTTTGCTTTCGTATCTTCCTCGTCACACGCGTCGTCAACGAATCCTCGGACTCTTAGGCGATGCCCCGTCGATTAAACGACGGCGAGCCTGGCCGTTTTACCGCCACCGCTCTCCTTTTTATCGGTCTGATCTCATGCCTCATTGTCTACGCTGTCTTCTCTACTGTTCTCCGTCCCCAAGATCATACACTCATCGATTCCGAAGTCCGGTTCTCGGACTCTCAAGATCGTGGCCGTCTACTGGGGGCTGGAGATGGCGGTGGGTGTTGCCGTGGAATTGATAATCTGGAGCTTTGGGGTCCGGCAGTGAAGTGGGGTACGGATTTTAAGTTTAATTCGTCGGATGAATGTTGTAAAGCGTGTAAAGTTATGTGCAGCGGCACTGACGGACCTTGCTTGTGCGATTCATGGGTTTTCTGCGGAAACAAAGAAGCTTGCGGGTCCAAGTTTGGAGAGGTTTGTCGTGTGATCCTTGTGATCGAATCGAACTGTGGTTTGTTCACGTGTCGTTCCATAAAATCCGATATTGTCCGTTAACTGTTCGACAAAATGCGTTATGGAGCCTTGTATTTTGTCGAAAATTACTAATTTTGAAAAGAAACTTCGTGAATTTTTACTGTGTTTATGATTAGAGATTGAGAAATATTGAATTGCACTTGAAATCCCAGAGAATAAAGTAAAAATTTCTCTTTGCAGTGTTGGTTGAAGAAGCAAAAAGATGTCTTGGTGCCTGATCGACAAGAGAGTGAGCAGAAAGTAATGTGGACATCTGGGCTTATCTTCGGACAAGGCGAGGTACTGTATCTTGTCTGAAAAAGTTACCTTCATTAGTCGCTAAATTTTATATTAACTCATTTTCAGACGCTAGAAACAATAGGTTTGATCAGATTTCACTAAATTGAACTTTATTTGTATTCTCAGTTTCCGCATATATACTAGTCCATGAAAATACTTAGTGGTTGATATTGATTCGTCGGTCTGTTAGGACTGCTCTCTTTACTAGATTTCACCAGATTATACCTTCATTGTGTTCTTAGTTCCTACTGATCTGCGAGATTACGGTATTGGGAATATTATTGGCAGTGTGAAACCAAATCTTAAGTCTACGATTCTGAACAAAAAAAAAAGTCCCTATGATTTTATTCTGATGGTAACTACTCTGCTTTCTATTTTCTCAGATAACATATAACTATATGTGTTCTCGATGATTTTCTAATTACTGATTAGCTTTGTGCTTCTGGTAGGGCATTGTGAGTTTTGAGACTGAACATGGCGTACTTCATGTCAAAGTAAGTATCTTAATTTTAGTGTCTATTATATAGTTCCAGAGTTTGTTTAAAAATTCAAAATCTGACATTGATGATTTCCTTTGTTGCAGCTTCACCCTGAGTGCGCTCCTCACTCAGTATACTACATTCTTAATTTGTTAACTATGAGCCTTTGCGCAGGCTGCCAGTTTTATCGAGCAGAGAAACGGGGATCATACTGGGACTCAGAAGGCAATCATGTGAACAATGTAAGAGACTTCACGTAAATTCTGCCTTTAAATTCTTAGATCGTGCATAATTGTTTGCCAGTATAGATCATGGCAGCTATGTTCTGATCTCATAATACTAATACTGATCCACGTGTGCTTGGATCTCTATTTGATTTGATAGACTCTTGACCATTTGATTCATCGATTATTTTATCATATAGTATCTGTCTTTGATATTGAAGTTCAACTGTGTGATAGATGTATAGCCATTTAATTTATGTGATTATACATTTGTCTAAGAGAATATCTTTCTTTGATAATACATATGTGTGTTAAATGGTGATTGAGTGTCTTCAGTTAAACCCACATTGTAGTACAAGTATCTGGTTTGAGACTATTGAATATGCTTGTCACTCTTTCTGCTAATAAGTTTCCTTTAAATTATTACTCCTCTCTCCCAAAATAATTCTGTTTTAGGGAAAAATAATTGTATCAAATTATATGATGTCAATTTTCAATGCAAAATGAATTGTATTTTTATTTGTTTTGACTATTTGTATTCTGTAGTTATTATCTTGCATATAATGTGAGGCACACCTGATTGTACTTTAGGCATATACCATGGCCAGTCTGATCACATAGTAGACATTGTGATTCATGTATTTTGCATATTATTTATGTAGTTTTCATTGAATATCTAGCCTTTTGATTCATTTGATTGTTGACCTTTCTCTTTAGAGAATGTGCTTTTTTATATACCGAAGATCAAATGAGTTTCTGGTATGTGATGATTGCGTTGGTACTGTAGTGTTCAATTGGTTTATAGTGTAAGCTAGTCGTGATTGCTGTACCCCTTCAGTTTCCTTTTTAGGTATTTTTAATACCTTATTGCAGACCATTTTACCTGTATACAAACAGAAAACTTGTTATCTACAGTCTTATCTTTGCTCCGTGTTCCTCCAGGCTCCCTATGGTCCACCATACGCCATGATTCAAGGAATACTCCAGGCTGAGGGAAACATATTCACGCCGATTCCAACCGAGCACTGTCCAACTGTTAGCCGTGGCTCAGTGGCGTGGGTTGGCTCAGGTCCAGAATTCTTCATCAGTTTAGCAAACCACCACGAATGGGAACAATCTTACACTGTATTCGGCTCTGTACTGCCAGAAGACATGGAGATTGCAGAGAAGATTGCCGGTTTACCAACAAGACCCGATGTCTGGAACAACGTTAATGTCTCTGTGCTAGAGAAGCCGGTGTCGTTAACCGTACGGAGAATGAAGACGGGCCAAGAACAAGGAGAAACTGGTTCGTGAAGAACATACAAGCTAATGAGAATAGTTCTTGTTTATTTTTTGGAATTAAAATTTTAATTTTCTCTTTGTTTATAGATATACAAAACTACAACAATTTCTTGGTTTACATGCCGTTTAAATGAAAATTTATTGGTTACTGTTCTTCCAAATAATTTGAGCGGAAACCATTGGTTTACATACTCGGACTTAACCGGGTAATTGTCTTATCTGGTTAAGAGAAATATATCTACAAAACGACCACGCGTATACGGCGGCGGTGGAGAAGGTAACGTCGGGTGCGCACACGTCACCACTCCGCGGCGCACTTTCGCACAAATCTCAACCGGCCTCCTCCTTCTCGGCCCAAAGGTTTTTTAACCTAACTTTTTCTCTATTCTGCGCCTCTCATCTCCTCCGCCTCTTTATTATCCCTTATCCACCGTTCTTTCTACTTTCACTGATTTATTTTTGGCCACCGCAATGTCAATCCCCGATGATGGATCTCCCGTCGCCATGCCCATCGATTCTTCCACCGCCGTTACCGTCGCCACCACCACAACTAGGAGAGTACCGCCTCCGTGCTGGACAGACGAAGAGACCGCTGCGCTTGTGAATGCTTACAAAGAAAAGTGGTTCGCTCTCCGCCGTGGAAACCTCCGTGCGGCTGACTGGGACGACGTTGCCGCGGCTGTTTCTTCGTCGTCTACCGTTGGGGGTCCGCCTAAATCAGCCATCCAATGTCGACACAAGATCGAAAAGCTTCGGAAACGTTATCGCGGGGAGAAACAACGGTCCCTGAACCGACCAGGCAAGTTCTCTTCCTCTTGGGATTTGTTCCCTGTATTGGATGCAATGGGGTTCGCTCCGGTGACTCCGGCGGCCGTAGAAACTTACGATCCCGATGTGGATCATGATGATGAGAGTAATGGTATGGATGGGTTAAGGGTTAGATCGAAGAGGTCTGGGAAATTTAGCGGTGGTTACTCTGATTCACCTCGCGATGTAGGAGATGGATATGGGGTTAGATCTAGGGCAAAGACTCAAATGAAATTGTACGGTGGTTTCAAGTCTGAGTTTGATTCAGATCACGATTCAGGAAGTGGATTTGGATTGAAAAGGAAGTACAACGGAAATCCAAAGGTTAATGCTGATTTCGATGCCGATTCAGATGATGAGATTGTGTTAATCCCGAAGGCAACTAGGCTTAAGGGTCATGGCAAGCCTTCCTCAGGTGATTTTAGCCATTCTGGTGGTGGTTTTCCGCTCAAGTCGTATGGTGATCGAAATTTTGCTTCCCATGGGTTTAAGCCCAAGAATTTCAGTAAATCTGAAGCCAATTTCTCTCCTGATCTAGATTATGATGATGAGTTTGATGACGATAGAGCTGAGAGGGAAGGATTCAACCCGAGAATCCAAAATTCTAGGAGCTCTTCACGGGTGAATGGTTTCAGCAGAAAGGATGGGAGCTATCCAAGAAACACTGGCGTTGCCAATGGCTATGGATCGTCTTCTAGATTCAAGCAAGAGCAAATGAATGCAGCAGCGGAAGTTGAGTCTGATCCGATAGATGAGGTTGTTTCTTCAGTCAAGATATTGACAGAAATGTTTGTGAGGGTGGAGAACTCGAAGATGGAGATGATGAGGGAGATGGAGAAGACAAGAATAGAGATGGAGTTGAAGCATTGCCAGATGATGCTTGACTCACAACAGCAGATCATAGGTGCGTTTGCTGAAGCATTGAGCGAGAAAAAGAGCTCAAACACAAGGAGGCCGGTTTCCTAGTAGCCAACTCTTATGGTATTATGGGAACGTACGGTTCATTATATGAATTAATATGATATATTATCAAATAGCTTTTGAAGTGTAGTACGAAGTGTCTGCTTCCAGTTTCTAGGAACAGAAACGACAGTGAATATTTGATGCGCGTAATGCAGGTTTAGTTATTATCGTTGGCATTTTGATAATTTCGTAAGATGAAACTTTTCTTAAAACATAGGATTGCCAAATCAGTGTTTGCACCTAGTCGGTTTTTTTTTGGTTGGAACCGAAGTAACTCATCTTCTTCGTCTTGCCCTCATGGTAGAAATTCGGGATCGCTCCAAGCAGTCTGTCTAATTGGAATTTAGTATCACTTTAAGTTACATATAAACTATAATAACAGTCAATTTGGCAAAACCATAAGGTGACAAGGTGGATATCAAACAACGATTCCAGATAATACACAGTTAATACTTTATTGAATGATTCATGCTTCATCACTATAGCTCCTGAACTGAGCTGAAGTACCTTGCCGGAAAATCCACTTGATGCAGGTTATATTTGTTGACCAAGAATGCAAAGAAAGGAAATGATAACAGGAAGCCAGTAATCACTGGGTATGCAAAGGGCAAGAGGCTCACTGCAACATCCCCGGATTCGGTATTTGAATTCGGAAATGTCTCGCTGAACGATGAGTAATTAGCAATCCCAAGAGCTGCCGTTGAACCATAAAGGACCATCCACATGGGATGTCCAACAATGAGGATCACGATCACATATAGGGATGAGAAGAAGGCAACTCCATTGAGGAGATAAAATAGTAAGGCATGGTTGAAAGACATTGTCATCTGCCCAGCTTCGTGACCATTGTCATCAGCATCCGGCGAATTTTCCTGCCAATATCCGCCGGGAGGACTAAGACCAGCCTGATATGTGGCTGTTACTATCAGTACAGCCACCACAAGTATCGCATTGCGGACATCGCTTATGTTAGGAGTCCCGTGTCTTTTTTCGTTCAAACTGTTTACGCCTAAGAGCTTCCGTTGCTTCTCAATAAACGATGGTCGTTTGGTCAAGAATCCAGCAAGAGATATCGTTCGACCATAGAGTAATCTTTCTTTAGCACTGCGGAGAAGTCTGCTTGCTTTGGGGAAGCGAGGAGACTTGTGAGTTTGGAGTATGTCCATTGCCGTTTTACCATCCAAGTTTTTGGCTTTTACTTTAACGATTCCATGTAGCAAATTCATAACCTGAAGTATGGTTTGTATGAAACAAGAGGAAGATCAGATCATAACCATATTCACAGCCAACAGCTATGTGTATTTAAATGAGAGAGTGGTTGAATTAAGGTCAATGAGATTAGGAAAACGAATGGAAGGACGAAAAAATAATTCTGATATTTAATTAAAGATAGGACTAAAAAGGAGATGCAAAGAGATGAGCTCTTCCAAAGACCCCAAGACAAGCTCTTCCAGTGTCTAACTTTGTGCCTTGCCTTCTAACAAAGTTGTTTCTTTAGACAAATCTCATGACTTAAGCAACTAGGATTAAGTTAATTCTAGAACAGAACTATAATAATCTAAGCCCAAGATCAGATAATAACCACTTTCATAGACCAATAGCAAGGTCTGATGACCAACAAGTGCCTGTTTATGTAAATGATTTATGACATCTGTATGGAACACTTAATGATCAGAGAGACATGTATGTACCTCTGTTTGATTTATGGATGCAGCAATATGGAAGACGGTGTTACCATCTTCATCCTTCCAGTCTAATATATCCTCTCTGTTCACTCTCTGAACCCATCCCAATAGAACCTTAAATGCCATGAACTGGTGGTTCTTTACGGCAATGTGAACAGCTGTCTCACACTTAATCGTCAAATCTTCGACAGAAGATGGACAAGCAAACAAGAACTCACTTAATAACTCTGCATTACCTATTCGAGCCACGTGATGCAAAAGAGTAATCCTTCCTCTTCCCTTGATGCTCACTAAACTGCTGTCAATTTTCACAAACCCTCTCACCATTTGAATATGGTTGTTTTTGAGAGCTAAATGCATTGGGCTGAAACCTGACGCATTTAGCTTCAAAGCAAGCGAAGGCTTTAGTGTCATCAATTCCATGACGAAACGAGTTTGCCCTTTTTCAGCTGCAATGTGTAGTGGCGTCTCGCAAAAAGACACTTCATCAAAGTGTCCTAGAATCTTTGGATCTTCAGCAATCAACTTGTAGAGTCCATCAATATCTCCATCTTGAGCTACCTTCTTAAATCTCTCAGAGATATCATTGACATTTTGAGCTGCCATATCAGATACTCTCTGCGACTACAGATACTTATTCAGGATAGCTACACTTTACTAAAACACACAAATCTCCGATGAAATCCTTCCATATACTGACCAAGTCAACAAATAAGTCTACGCACTCTTTCTTACTTCCACTGAGTCCGGTCTTTTATTAATATAAATACATAATTTCCTTCTATTTTTTGATAAAATTTGAATATAATTTGTCGACATGATAATATCGGTTTTGTGATATGAAATTCAGTCCACAAATATGTCATGTGCTCCTCATATGTTATAACTATTTAAATCGGAGACTCTTTTTTTTATAGGTAACTTTGCGTTAATATATTAGTATCGGTTGCACAATTATTGTATTACTTGAAAATGGAATATGAATAGCAACAACTGAATTCAACTGAGAATTACGTTTTTATTAAGAATTTCTTTTTTACAAAAGACAATCTTAGCAATCGACTAGTTATCAACCTATCAATCTAAAAACTACTCTAACAAAACCGATAACCTAACTCCAAAACAATTGACGAGATTCTCACTAACTTTTCTAAAGCGAAAGTTCGTGAGTCTCGGTTTACAATCGAGATCTCTTTTATAATGAAAGAGTTCATTAGTTTGTTTCCTATTTTCTCGGAATCCAACTAAATCCTCTTCATATCTTCCTTGATAAGATCTTCTTCTTGATAGATCTTATCACACATTTGAATTTTGAAACTTAAACTTTTTCACTTCACGTGCTTCTCTCTTTGTTTTCAATAATCGAATCACGTGACTTTTTACCAACTTCAATCTCCCCATTTTTGACTTGAGGTGATATCTAAGCCTGAAACCTGTCACTTTCAAACACTTGACAACAACAGTTTGATAATTAGAAGCAAAGCAGAGATTAAATTCAAATCAGATAAACCACAAATCCTGATTCACATTATAATCCAAAAAAATGTAAAGAGTGTTATCAAACATGCGATAACAAAGATCAGGAACCCAAGAGTTTTATCAGCCTAAACAAACAAGGAAAATGCCACAGATTGGCAAAAAAATAGAGCTAAACAATAGCTCTCCTNAAAGCAGAGATTAAATTCAAATCAGATAAACCACAAATCCTGATTCACATTATAATCCAAAAAAATGTAAAGAGTGTTATCAAACATGCGATAACAAAGATCAGGAACCCAAGAGTTTTATCAGCCTAAACAAACAAGGAAAATGCCACAGATTGGCAAAAAAATAGAGCTAAACAATAGCTCTCCTCCTAAACTTGTTCTCCCCCTCAATCAGATAAATCCACACACTCTTGATCCGACTCCTGCAGCTTTACTCCCCCTGATTAATATCACACAAGTCAAAAAAAGAACATTATCAACGAACAGATAGAGAGAAAANGATAGCAAGAGACAACTTACCTTTGAGTACGTTCTTGCACAAGTGAGTAATCTCCTCAGACATCACAAGAATCGTCTCCAGCAGCTCCTTAGTAGTATATGATTCCTCCGTCACTGACGCCTTTGCTTTCCCTTTCTGCTTCTTGACTTTGGGCCTAACACTTGATACAGTGTTAACAGCAACCGGTACTTCATGTTGATTCGCAAGCAGACGAGTGAGCAGCGACAGATACAGCAAGTATAGCTTTGATTTGGACTCTCTAGTTGAAGCTGCTACCTTCTTGATCTGGCTGAAGATAACCTTACCCAGATTCAACGGAGTTCTGGTCCCAATCTTGTAGGCTAGCTGCAGTCTCAAGATGCTGACATAACCTTCATTCGAGGTAGGAAGCCAGTTGGTACAACAGAATGTATAGAGCTGCGAGTAGAGCTTATCCAGATGTGCTTTGTTAACTCGGTTCAGATTCTTGACAACTCCTCCTGTAACTATTTCAGCTATATCTTCAGATAGCACTCCTTTAAGCTTCTGCGGATTCGATCGATCAACCACATTTGGTGATCCCAATACCTCATTGATCTTTTCTGCAGAAACTATATACTCATACCCTCTCAGAAAGACAGTCCAAGACTCACTCTCCTGCTCGTGATATGGCATATTTGCCCACAGCTCATACAAAACATCAGTAGAGTAGTCAACAACATTGTCTAATGACTCAAACAACCCTACATCCTTAAGCAATTGAACCAATTCAGATTCCTGATCATCAAATGTATAAGCATGCTTCTCTATGAATCTTTCGCTAGAGGAAGAGTAAAGCTTATACCTGCGATAAGCATCTAATAAGCTGAAGACGTTCTGATCGTAATCTGGAACTGTTGGTTGAGTCGGAGTCCCTGCTCTAGTGGTGCGACGAGTTTTTTGGTTCACAGAACTGACATCATCACCAAATCGTCGTTTACGGCTTGCCCGCAGTTCTTCGTTCTTTGAGACAAAAACAACCTCGACTTCTTTCTCAATTCTGATTTCTGCACCCACCTGAGTTTCTGGAGTCGTGAAGGTAAGATCTAGAATCTCAACCGAATTTCCTTCCCTTGATTTTGTTTCGGTGTCATCCTCAAAATCGCGAATCGGTGAATCTGCTTCTCGAATTGAAAACGGAGACCCATCAACTGATTTTGAAGATTCCTCTGTCCTCTCGTCAACTTTCTTGGCAGTTGCATGCGATGATTCATGTATGCAATTCGGTAATTGAGAAGTCACATCAAACTCACACCCCTTCATCTCCTTCTCTGAGTCGATGTCCATCCACTGGTCTTCTGATTCTTGGCCTGCTTCTCTCTCCCACATTCTTGAAGACAGTCGTAAGCCTCTGGGCCGATAAACCACCATGGCTCGCTCTTGATTGGTGACATACTGTATGATGGTTTCGAGAGAGTGACCCGGCGTTACCATCCCACGAATTTCTTCCATTGATGAACCTTGATTTCAATACCAAAACCCTAATGCAGGCGTTTGACGGAAGGAGACTTTTTTTCTTAGTGACTGTTGCGCTTTCCGTTCTCTCTCCTTGTGCTATTTATACTCGAACATGTTCTTCTTATTCTCTTGGACCTGAATATCACTCAAAACGACTTTTCTTTTTCTAATTCTTTCGAATTGAAGAGTTAGTTCAATCAAAGACTAGAATATATCAACCAATTGATTCACATCGAACACTTGATAGACGAGACTTTTTCTGATTAGGATAATTGAGAACTTGAGTGACCCAGATTAAATTCAACCAAATGAGCACAGAGATTTACCATCAAATTAATTTCAAGTAAGCACATAATCACAAATTTTAAGGACCATTTATCACTCTTCTAAAATAAGCATACCTCTGCATGAACAGACTTTGCTCATCGGACCCGGATTTCTGAGGTTTCCCAGCAAGACTTCTTACTCTGTGAGATGTACGATCAAGATCAAGATGTAATGGCTAGACTTTCTCACCATCATGCCTTCATCACTTTGTTTAGCAGTAACTTTAAGAACCAAATAGATCAGACAGCTGGAATTTCCTTTGGAGAGTCTCATCATGTTTTTTTTTATTAAACATTCACAAGAAATGGAAAGCATGAGTATCACTTGACTTCTCAACTCAAAAATTTCACAACATTCACTGGTCTTTGACACAGTGTTGTATCAGAGCATCACTT
>OVBA01007757.1:211-13861 GCA_900406435.1 Lepidium aucheri | reverse complement strand
CAGTGGAAGATGGCAAAGATATTCCATGAATTTTTGTCTCTAACCCACATATGCAAAATTTTTTTGCAATTTCGTTAAACAGAGAGAATGAGTGATCGAAGACCAACAGATGAGTGCGAGGGTTTTGATGATAATCGTTCTTTCAACTATACCCAAATAATACTTCATTGACCAACCCATAGAAACTATCAAGTTAGGTTCAAACTTAGCATTTTAACCAAAATAAAATAACTTTCTTAGTTGCATATCAAGAATTAAACAATATGGTCTTCCTCAGAATCCCTACCGATTTCAATTAAAAACTTGTAAGACGTTCTTCTATAAATTAGATGCTGAGTAAAATTTAGAAATACCTAACATAAAATGATGAATATGACCTTCTTTATATTATTCTTTTTCTTATCATTCATTCTCTTATTAATATATATTCTTCCAATTATTTTAAAGTTTTTTTCCTAATTAAATACACCTCTTCAAAATTTTGTTGTTGTCATATTTCTCTAATCCAAATGTAATATATCTCTATAACTATTTATCTTTAAGTACCATAAATTATTTATAATATTTTTAGACACTTTTCAATATCTGAAATAAATTATAAATAAACAAAATTAAATATTATAAATTATTTTTTCTGACGGTAAGTAATTATGTAATAAAATAAATGTATAAAATTAATAACTGTCAAACAAATTATAAAAGTTTAATATATTTGATATATAACTAAACTCAAAAAATTCCCTGACATAAATATTTATCTTTAACATATTAACTATATCGCAATGTTTTTGTTATACGCTATTTCATAACAATACCAAACCCCGCCCGAAGGGCGGATCACCAACTAATAATAGACATAAAGTATAATACGAAGCAGCATTGGTAGACAGGAACATCTGCAGTATCATGTGTTGCAACACATGTTGCATTATCATCCATGATGAATCCTCTGAAATAAGGTCTGAATCTACAAACATCTGGGTTGGCAATTTCCTCCATGTGCTCTTGCACCCGCTCTCCAACATGGAAGGCATCTGCGATATTTGGAAAACCATCAAGAAAGGATTGTAGAAGGATGTCACCATATCGGGATTGCCGTATATGTATTTTAGTGCTCCATTCGCAAATTGAGCTTCTCCATTGCCGGGTTTTGCTGCATATTCAAGATAAATAAACCCATACTGTGAAGGGCCCCATGGAAACCAACCACCGTAATCCCTAGATGTACTCAGCACTTCGGTTTCCTGCAAAAACACAATGCATGAAAAATGAGACGTATGATAAATCTTCATCAAGTAAAGCAAAATACCCTACAAACTCGTCAAAGTTAACCTTTACCATATCTGGGTTGATAGCATGATCTGAAGTAGCTTCTTACTGGAAGAGATGAAAGGACCCAAACTTAGGAATCCAAAAAGGCCAACTTGTTTGACAATATCTGTAAGAATCTTACAAGAAATGTCTGCCAGAGACATGCTTCTGATTGGAAGGTGATAGGAACTGATACTAACCGATAGTAGTCTTTAAAAACAGCAACTCAGTAAAATTTTATGGTTTCTCTACGAGTATGTACTTACCAAATTAATATACATGTAGTCCAAATAATAATGTACCAAACTATATACGGCTACACCATAGAAATTTAGGATTTTCCATAATAAGAATGTGATATAAGTTTACACATGTGTCAAGACGTGCAAGTCAGCTATCCACTTACGTCATTGTGCATTTTGCAACTGTATGCTACATTCAAACATATAGTCAGTTACTACATATATATTTTACCAAAGTGTGTAGTTACACAGAAATGATATTTTGTATGCACATCACATATAAATATGTGGACCTATAAGGTAGAAACTATATTATAGAAAACGTTGCATAAGAAAAACCCACTTACATAAAAAGGGTCCAATAATACAGAAACAAAGAGAAAACATAGACAAAGTCACCATACATCAGCTAGGTTTAGCGTATAGCAAAAACGAAAGAAGACCTCATAAATATCACGTTCTCGTATATGCCCGCAACAAGGGAAATGATCCCAGATATTGTAATGCTTATACAAGGAAGTAGCAGGATAACGTTCAATTTCATTGATTATTTGGAACACTTCATCCGATATCTGACGTACACGTCCGAAGTCTCCGACCTCTGTTAAGAATTTGTCGAATAAAGGATTCCCAATATCAATCTGACCATATGCACAGTTGAACAGAGAACATGAAAATTTGGCATATAGACAACGAGAATCAGATGCAAAACGTAGTTGCGTCAACACCTCCTCAGATAGACCTAATGCCACCAGGGTACGTAGCCTAGTCACATACATCGCCACAAGGTTTTGTGCCTCTAGGGAACGATGCAAAAAAGGAAAGTAAATGGAGTCATCGCTGCTTAGCGAAACAATGGAAGTGAACTCTTCAATGAACACTGGTTCCCAAGGAGGCATATACATTGAATAGGTGCAAGGTATTCGAAGCTTCAAAACAATAAAGAAATCATTTTTGGAATGGTCGCTTTATTTTTATTTACTTACGCTATAAATAGAGAAGATCTACCAATGTTTCCAATCATCATAATTCCAATAACTTCTACCAAATACCAAAAATGAGTTCCAAAGGAAAAGAACATGTTCACATTCTTCTAATGAGTCAAGTGGTGAAATGACTCTGATGGAAGCAGTGATGATAGTCAAGATAGTACCAAATATCTCTTGCTTAAGTTCTTTGATGAGATCCTAGAGGCAAATAAGAGGGAGTGGAAGTGCCCAGACTGCCAACAAAAATATGGTTCTGGAGCCTGGTTTAATCTAGATGCCCTTTTGTCTCACGCTAAGGCGTAGAAAAGTATACGCCCCAAACTCCATTCAAAACTCGCTGAGACATTAAGTAGCGAGATGAAAACTCTAAACACCCCTGCCAACGAGGAGACAGCATAAGGGTTTTTTAAGCATTGGAAAGGTCTCGACAAGGTTGGACTGAAAGAACTTGTGTGGCCTCCACATATTAACATGGAGCAACTGACCATCTTATCGTATGCCCCCCCCCATCATAATCATCCAAAATACAGGAGTGGGAAAGGATCCCAAATCTCATAAGGTAAGGTGTTTTCACACTCATATACTTTATCAATCCCATTCTAACTATTACTTTTTCTGCTCTCATGCTAATTCTGTAATCTTTTTTGTGGTTAGGAATAGGGAACCCAGAATTGCTCAACTACTTCAAAGAGTGGGAGCCTTCTAGACCATGCCATGCTTGTAACCCAAATGGCCATCGTGGGATGAGTGCTCTAGTGTTTGAGGAAACTCCTCGAGGTTATTTCCAAGGCAAACGACTCCACATGGAGTTTATTAAGAAACGGTTTAACAGAGCGGCTTGGGAGTGTCATGATAGGCAAAACTATGAAGGTCTTCACCAACTATTTGGCTTCCTTGCAACCAAAGGAGATATTCACTTCTTCAATCAACACCAACCTGGTAATTTTCGAACGCATTTCTACACATGTCCTAAAATCTTACATGATACCAATACTACTGCCATTAATACTCTAACATCCAATGAATTACTGACTAACTAGGCAACACAAGGCTGAAATATGATATGAAGTCTTACGCTGAGAAAGTTGCCAACGAGGTGAAAGGCAAAACTAAAGAGAAAGAGCAGGAGTGGAATGAGAACAAGCGGGCAGAAACACTTAATCAAGGATGCCCTCGACTTAGTATATTATCACATATTTTAGTTAGTTGGTTTTCTTCTAGACAATTGCTTGTTTATTACTACATTTTGGTTTGTAAACTACAAAATGGCTATGAATTTTTATTTTACATATTCGTTTAGTACTAAGTTTTGAAGTTACATATTCATAATCTACATATATATCGTTACATATTCATAGTTTACATATATATCGTTACATATTCATAGTCTACATACATATAGTGAACGTTGCGACATATTTATATAGTCCAAAGAAAACCTTACAAATATAACAAACTCTTATGGATAAGTATTTGTTGGGCTGGTTATGTTTCAAGCCCAACCCTTACAACATTTGTGATCTTGTAGGTTTCTCATACCTAGCAACAAGCACTCATATATGTTGCATATCAATATTATATGTTACATTAAGAACACCACAAAGATAACAGGACAATAATACACTAGGGTTTTTGGTTGTTACATATTTAGTACCTATCAATACATTAAAATACATATATTAGCAAAGTTCGACGATAGTTAAAGCGTAGTGTAATGGAAAGCAGTGATGACAGACATCAACAACCGTGTTGTACGCCATGTCACAATAGGGGATGAACATTTACCAGCCATTCAGACGATACGTGCGACGATTGGAAGTTCCAATTTCTTCAATCTGGTCGGAGATATCATTTCCAATTTTGACTGCTTCTTCAATGTTTACCACTCTCGCCAGCAAGGAATCGAAAGTTTTTGCTTTGACATCACGTTGGCCACTAAGACAGAGAAATATTCCACTCATGAATCAGGCGTGCAGAACACCAGAACATGCTGCATGACACATAAAATTAGTATCATTGTGCGCTAGACCAGATTAGAAATTTAGGAAAAAATACACTAAAAATCATCAAAAAGAAGGGAAAAGGTGGTGGCAGCTGCCCCCATTAAGGATCACTTGATCCATCTTTAGCGCACTAATTTTCCTAAATTTATAATATGCCCCCATATTATTATATTTATATATGATTGCCCCCAATATTATAATTTCTAGATCTGTCCAGGTCTCGGCTAAGCTCCGATGAACGTTTTCTCGACCGCATATACGGCTGGGCGACCGAGTTTTAGAACAAGGCATACAAGTATGTGGAAAGTAAAGTATGTAGATCGTATAGATCTATACGTAGCTGAGAACATTTGTCTGTAGTTATTACAAAATGTGCTATTCCAAGTCCTTAAAAACTTAACACTTAATTGTGTACTGTCATACGATCAAATATATATGTAGCTTCTACCGAACATAAACATGCAACATATTTATGACCTCATAAAAATGTTACAAAGCTAATAATTATGGTACAAAGTTATGAAGCTTGTAACATGCTTACTGCGCTTGTGAGTATGTTACAGATCTAGATATATATGTGAAAAGTTCTCATACTATTTGCAATAATTATGTAGATTGAAATAACAAAAATACGTAGCATACTTATTTTCAAAAATTACTCACAGAGATAACGATTCTGTAACATATTTACCAAACTTATGTGTTCCTAAATCGATAACTATGGAAAAAATTACCTCATATATTTATGTAGTTTTATCGACTTTAAAATGTTATATACTTAGTACATACTTATAAAATTATGTTACAGAATAACCAAATTATGTCAAATATATACAAAGTATGTAGAAGTCTTGACTCGGGCAGTCCGGGTCACCGTAGTAACAAACCGTAAATACTTTATTCTTCACACTAGACAATTAAGGGTACTTTAATATTTAACTAACAATAAATTTATAGTATTTTAGATTCATTCTGGTCATTAAATGTAAATCTTGTGCTATTCTAGTCATCCTCCAATTTTTTTCGTTTAATCTTAAAGTTTTGGCGGGGTGACGATTACGATTCATTTGTTTTTATAATTAATTATTATACTTTTCATGGAACTGGAAAGTAACGTCAATGCCCACGTATCGTTACTTTTCTGCTCCCAATGATAAATTTAAGAGTATTTTTTGTTGTTGTTAAAAGTAAATTAAAATTGTGTTATAATTAATTTCATTTACACATAGAGACAAAAAGTCATAAAGAGGCATGCTTTCAACCCTATACATTGTTGTGTGGTTTTCTTGCTCTCTTAATTTTCAGTGAAAACTTTCTAAGAGAAAGAGAGAGAATGTCTGGAGGAGTAGCAGAGAGGAAGAAGAAGAAGAAGAAATCTGCAGCTTCTGCAAGAGTTCACACCAGAAACACTCAACACACATCATCTTCTGGTAATAATAATCAGGTTTTCGTTTTTTTTCATCTTTCTTTCTTTAAGTCATGCAAGCGATTCTTCAGCTCTATCTTATGCTAAGCTAAAAAAAGCAGTCGAAGTTGATATTGGTGACATCTATCTTCTTGCCTTATTTTTTCTTGGAATTATTATTTTAGTTTCTTAAGATAATAAATCTTGTTTCGACCCAAAATAAAATCTTTTTACTTAATGCAAATGAGCTAAAAGTTTTAGATTTTTGAATTATTGTGTTTAAACTTGACCCAAGCTGATGAGTTTGGTTGTCATTTGATTGTAAATGTAGACACCAAGTTTTAGAAGACTCGCTTCTTCGATCATGCAGGTTCCCTGAAGACGATTCTCCTGGTATCTTTCGTCGGAGCTTTGGCATGGTTTTATCAATCGATCCAACCACCACCGCCGAAAATCGTCGGCTTTCCCGGCGGCGTCGCCGTGACATCACCGAGGATCAAACTGAGTGACGGAAGACATTTGGCTTATACGGAATCCGGATTTTCTAAAGACGAAGCCAAGTTCAAAATCATATTTATCCACGGCTTCGATTCGTGTATGCACGACTCCCTTTTGACCCATTTTTTATCGCCGGTAAGTTTTCCGTCCAAATTCCCTAACAAACCATTGTCCAACATCAATGTCATGTAGAAATAAACGTCAAAGCTTGCATCTTTGGTGAAGTTATTGAGTAAAAGAGGTGTCTTTGTGCATGATTTTAGGCTGTTGTGGAGGAACTGGGAATATACTTTGTGTCTTTTGACCGTCCTGGTTATGGAGAGAGTGATCCTAATCCAAATGGGTCACCCAAGAGCATAGCATTGGATATAGAAGAGCTGGCTGATGGATTAGGACTAGGACCTAAGTTCTACGTCATTGGGTTCTCTATGGGTGGTGGAATTACATGGACTTGCCTTAAGTACATTCCTCACAGGTACTGTTGTTGAGTTGTCTTGTTGGTTTGCAAAATGATTTGATATGTTCACCGCTAGCTATTGGGCTGGTATGAGGGAAAGATTTCAACTCTGGTATTGAAATGTGAATGTTTTGTTATGGACTTTATACTAACAGGTTAGCAGGAGCGGCGCTTGTAGCACCAGCAATTAACTACTGGTGGAGAAACTTACCTGAAGACATGACAAGAGAGGCTCTCTCTCTAATGTTTCCTGCAGATCAATGGGTTCTTCGAGTAGCTCATTATGCTCCTTGGCTTACGCATTGGTGGAACACTCAGAATTGGTTCCCACGCTCCAATGTCATTTCAGATAATCCCGTGATTTTCTCCCCTAAAGATAAGGAAGTTTTGTCTAAGCTCGGATTCCATAAACCAAATCAGGTACAAGCGCATCTATTGATGTTGAGATCGAACTGTTTTCTGATTTTTTCATTTTCTAGTTCTGGTTTTGTAACATTCTCGTGCAGAACTTTTGAGAAGATGGATTTGGAATATAATGCATAAGTTTGTTCATTGGTCTTCCAGGTATACACAAGACAACAAGGTGAATATGTAAGCCTACACCGAGATTTGAATGTGGGATTTTCAAGCTGGGAGTTCGATCCGTTAGATATTGAAGATCCATTCCCTAACAAAAATGGCTCGGTTCACCTCTGGAATGGTGACCAGGATAGGTTCGTGCCAGTGAAGCTTCAACGTCATATTGTGTCAAAGCTGCCATGGATTCATTACAAAGAAGTCTCTGGGTCAGGACATTTGTTACCTCTTGAGGAAGGTGTGACTGATAAGATCGTAAAGTCACTCTTAGTTTGGGAAGAAGTAGTAGGCAAGTAAGAAGAGAAGCCTGTGTTTGTGTTAGGACAAATAATGGAATTGGTGGGACTAATTTCGTTGAATTTCAGACATTGCTTAGAATGGCAACAAATTAGTTCTAGTTATGATCAACAATGACGCCAACTAGAAACCTCCAACTTCGGTTAAATCCAATTAAAATTCCATACTTTTGATCGGTTCTGTTGCATCCAAATTTCTTTTACTTCCTAAAAAGACGCTCGGTCTTTTTCAGTCTTCTTACACATAACCATCAAAATAATGAGGCATTACTGAAGTTTTCTTTCTTTGTACATACCAAAAAAGAAACAAAATTAACTGAAGGTAATAAAACTTCTATGACCCAACTTCTTTAGAATTCTTATTAGGACAACGGAGTATAACTAAAAAAAAGAGTGCAAACAATAAAAGGAAATTGTTGGTATGAGAATCAAACCATGTTAGGACGCTGAGGAAGAAGAAGATTGTAAAACTTATTATGCAGGAAAAAGCTCTTCCCTTTACTATCAACAGCCTTTTTCCACCCACACCACCCACCATTGACGATCTTCTTGTGATCCTCACTCCCTGTATAATGCGGATCCAAGATCAAGAACGCGCAATCCCCGCTTCCTTCTTCGTAATCTACTCCCAAAAGCGTGTATGCAAGAACTCCACCTCCTGCAACAAATTAAAATATAAGACATACTTTTGTGATCTTCGAACCATGGTTCTAAATTCTAATACTGAAAGATGTTTACTAGTTTAGATCTTATCAAATTCATCTTATGAGGTTTTAAACTCACATTATAGCCCAACCGAGTACTCTGTTATATAATATTATAGGGTTTCAGCTTCACTTATGCTCTTCAGGTACAGATAGATCTTAGGCTATTCACACCGGCGCTTTTGTTTCTTATTTAAAACATAAGCTTGTGTAAGGTAAAAGTATCAGAGTGAATTTGCTTGACTTACCGATCATTATTGGAGTTCCTTGGTTCTCAAAGTGCATAGCTAACTCACGGCATTTCTCTGGGAGCTCTGACCCGGATCTGAAGTTCATGATTTTGCAACTTACCTGTCCAAAAAAAGGCATTAAAAGCTTTTGAACGTTGGTAGAATAGAATGGGATGGAGGTTTTCTGACTACTTATATTTAATTGCAGCTCTAATTTTGTGTTGATGGTGAAACCCTAGTTACCATACTATCGGATTTTTGTTTTAATATGATTCAGATGTCAAATATATTCAAATAAGGAGGTTCAGAGTCGAAGGCTTACACCAAGAAGTTTATCCAACACAAAACTCAACTCAATGGCACCGATCCATTCACGTGATCCTATAAATGAAGGATCCTTGTCACCTATTTCCACGAGTGTCTGTTGTATTTCCCTGAAAATTCAGAAAAGGATATAGCGGATTAAGGGAAGAGGAGATGAGCTCTGAGTTTTATTTAAAGAAATTATTTCATACCTATGTGAAGGTACAGAAATGGATGTATAGTGTTGAAGTCTGAACCAGGAGATAATAGTTTGCAATGAACGGTAAGCACAGCCCCAACCCTGGAACAACAAGGGAATATAAGTTTTAGAGAAAGAGAAGCTATTTCTAGTTTTCTACAAGAAAATAGAAAAACTTAAAATGCGCAACAAGCGAACATTCCAATAGTCATTTTGGAACTGCAATTTCAAGTGTAGGAACTGCAAATGATTCCATAAAACACCGAGTGATTAACCTCTAATTTTTCTTTCGGTTTGTTTCACTTCACATATCACCAGCTAGTATTAGGTTACTACTTTGACAGTGTTATGAAACCATGGAAGAATGAGAAATGATGTACCGAGTCATCAAAGCCATCCTGGAGATAATGATAATACTCATAAGAACCTTGGATAATAGATGCCACACCCTCCGAGACTGCATCAAGCATTGCCAATTTAATAGAACGCCTAAGTAGTACAATGCATGAAAGACGAAAACAAAGGCATACATAGTGCTAACCTCCACTGGTAGGGATTCCAATATGCACATCTTTGAGCAAGGTGGAACCTAGCAGGGTCCACGTAACTTTACAATTAGAGTCATTGGAATTATTGACACACAAAGAGGAAATAAAACCTGAGGAAATCTATTTACCCCTTTTCTTTATGTTACTCCTTGGATCATCACTCACAGAGAAATCCAAGGCATTTGCAGTTCTTAGGAGTGGACGATCCAGTGGTAGACCAAGCCTCAAGTGTAGAGACTTTCTAACATCGACTGCAAAGAAAGTCAATAGCAATAATTACATATTAAATATCATAATATCATCCACAAAAGACTGTTAACTGAGTTTGTGCGAAAGTGTGCTACTTTAAAGAACATAGCAGAATGCTATGCTGATAGTTCTGAAGCTTTCCTATATTACCTTGAACTCTACTAAAAAAAAGGTTAAAACAGCATACAATCACTTCAATCTCGACATGACTCTATTTAGGGTGGCCTCTTTCAATCGTAATTACAGTAATTACCTTGCTTCATTTCAGTCTCTCCATAGTTGAGCTCGTATATAGCTGTTACTGGATGCAATACTCCAGGTGGATTGAAGTGATATATACGCAACTGTAAGGTCAAAGCGATTCTTGAGATGTTAGGCAAATATGGATCACTCAAAGAGGAATGTATTTGCTGACTAAATAGCATTTCATTTCACTGGCTATGATGGCATTACCTGATCCAACGATCTGATACATCAGGAATATAATTTGGGAAAAATTGGGTTAGATAACTAAAATGAAGGAATTTTTAATCTACCTGAGGATGTTCCACCAAGAGATGCGGTAAGACTATCTTTTTAAGGGAATATAACTGATCAACCAAAGCAGGGATAACTAAGCTTGAGACCGCATGCATAAGTGGAAGATCCTTGGGTGCGTAAGTAAGAACATCAAGATTCAAATCAACAACAATGAGCCTTGTTTCTTTCATAGCTGTGATACAAAAGAATTACGAAATGAGAACAGGCACAAATGTATTATTTTCAATGCCTCGACCGCATGCTTCATATAAGAATCTATATATCCAGTGATTACCTGGAAAATATTCGGCAACAGGGGCACCAGATGTTGGAGAGCTTTCAGATCTATTAAGCAGAACAGATATGTGGATTTTATCTGCATTCTAAGAAGATGAAATTTCAGGGGAGGAAAAACAACAATAAAGCCAGGTAGTAGCTACACATATAGCGATATGAAGTTAAACATTCTCGGTTATACCTCAGCTGAATTTACTGCTGCAGCAGATTTTCTGTTTAGACAAAAATGCGAACATGACAACATTTTGATGTCAGATAATTGACCAGCAGCAGGAAGACGGTTGATGTTTGATGCATCAGCACCAAAACCCAAATCTTTACCGCGAAGGACGACTGGCTTTGGAGCATCTCCAGAAGCTTTGTTTAAGGTTTCGGCTATGTAGACAGCATATGGTTCTTTAAACTGAGTAATAACCGCATCAATTGCATCTGAAAACATCTCCTTCGAATCTGGAAAAGGATAATCAGTAAACTGGAGGAAACAAAAAAACAAAAATACAGCAAAAACTGAAGACATATAGAAAAAAAAAACATAAATCTCAAGAGCATACCAGAGGGTGAGCTTGCAGGAAAATAGAATGGCAACTTGATAGGAAGCTCACAGTGAAGCAAGCAACCGGTGTGCCATAAATAGTTTCCAGACTTATCCTCAAAAACAACGGAAGCAACAGGCTCTAGTTTTCTTGCAGTTTCAGTTTTAGAGATGAAAAAGTGGATTATACCAGTTCCTGCATCACAACTAGCCCCAACTATTTTTTCATCATCTAACTCTCCACTGTCAGATAAATACTTTCGCAGTTTACGAGCTGCTCTGACTGCTTCAAAGGCGTTTTTCTCAGCATCAGAATCCCCAACTATTAGACCTCCAATGACTTCAAAACCTTTCGGTAACAACTTCCGGAGATCATCTGATTGGTTTTTTTCACAAGAATGATTAAAGTTTCAACCTCATAATATGGCCATATATAAGAATCATAAAGGACAAGTTAATAGATAAAATAATGGAGAATTGGCTGCTTGGTTTCTTGATTCCTCACTCTAAGACAACAATTATAAAGCATTTGATATATATATAAAAAACAAACTTTTCGTAATTATAAACAGCGATCATGCAATTCAACATTCAGATTTCATTTGTAGATATAATGAAAGCGTAAAGACGGCGTCAGCTTACCAGATTCTAGCTCGAAATCAGGAGAACGATGGATACATCGACAAGTGGAGACGACGGTGAAAGGCGGGAAAAATGGGGAACCAATGAGCCATTGGAGAGTTCCCGGTTGGTTCCCAGAGAGAAGCAGGTTTTGGCAAAGGATTCGTACGGTCGCTGTGTCGCTCGAAGGAGCCATCGGATCCAAACCGGCAAAATCAGTTTCACTCTTGTTCGAGAGCTGACTTCTCGTGACATGACTACTGAGTTTGACGATGTTGCGACCATAATGTGGGCCTAGCCCAGTTAGGGTTGTATAAGCCCAACTGATTTTAGGCTAAAACTAAAACAATCCTAAACGAATTTGCCAAAACTTGATTTTTTATTATAATTATTTGATCCACAAGGCTGATCAATAATTTTTTTTTTTCAATAATTAGATCGACAAGACCCGATCCATATCCTAACCTACATTCTAAAATCCTTTTTAATTTTATTAGTGTAATAGGGAAAAATCAAATCTTAATGCCTTGTGTCATTAACTAAATTATTCTAACCACTAGATTAAGAGTAATCAGCATGATCAATAACTTGAACACAAATTTCTAAAACTTTTTTAGCATCCTACAACTTGCGAGAGAGAGACGAAGATAATATAATTTGCATGCCTAGATGATTTAGATCATCACCATCGGTGAAATTCTTAATTTGAGATTCTAAGGTTATAAAATATTATTGTTTTTATAAGAATTTATTTTTTATTTATATTATATTTTTTAATCTAAATTGTTCAATCAAGTATAAACATATGTCAAATGGGGTTTTTTATTTTAGAAACCAAGGCATGTTTTAGAGTCAAATGCAAACTAGATCTATACCGAACCTAGCCTGATCAGAATAATAAAACTATCCGAATAAGTGCTATATCAAAAGAGCCAAAAACACGAATTAGAAGAACCAAACCCGATAAAATACCATAATAAGTGCTAAATCTATGCATTCGAAAAACCAAATCCAAACATGAAGCAAAACCGAATCAAAAACGAATTTGTACCCGATATAATTAATTTTAATATTTTTAGAACTTTTTTCTAATTAATGTTTGTTTATTTCAAATTTTTATATAAAAGTTTATAACTAAACATAAATTAAACCTATTTTTAAAAGTAATTATAAACTATAAAGATAATTATAAGCTATAGGTTAATTTTTAAAATTTATAATATTGTCAAAATGGAAATGCTTCCAGTTTTAATATATAAGATGATAATCAAAATAAAGAAGGTTATCTCATCTCTTATATAATAAAAGCATAGCATTAACTTAAATACCGTTTTATATTGTCTGTTTTGGACTAGGTTGTATTGTTATTAGAAAATATTATCATATAATATTTGTCACACAGTTATATTTTGATAAGATTATATAACAAATTAATTAATTATTATTATCTAGATTAAATATTATTAATTAATTAATTATAAATCCTACAAAATTATCATAATTATATTCTTATCCTAATCAATATTTATTAAAAACAATTCTCCTAATCCTAATAGGAAAACTAATTAACAACATCTATTTAAGACCCGACCCACCTAAGATAATTATCACAATTCTCAAACCACTCGAAATTAAGATTTGAATATCGCAATTATCACAACATCTATTTAA
>OVBA01007756.1:0-13862 GCA_900406435.1 Lepidium aucheri | reverse complement strand
TTCCCTGAATCCAAACTGCTTCCCTGCTTGCTTCAGTTAGAGATATGTATTATGATTCTGTGGTAGATAGAGCAACAACTTTCTGTAGTCTAGATCTCCAACTGATTGTGTTGTTACCTACTATGAATACGTATCCTGATGTTGATCTTCTTTTATCTAAATCTGAAGCAAAATCTGCATCACAATAACCTCTGATTTTGAAATCTGCATCTTTCTTGAATGTTAGACTGACATTTGATGCTTCTTTCAAATATCTCATTATCCATTTCACAGCTAACCAGTGTGTTTTTCCTGGTTTTGACATGTACCTACTCACAACGCCGATCGAGTATGCAAGGTCTGGTCTGGAGCCAACCATGGCGTACATTAAGCTGCCAACAGCACTAGTGTAAGGTATGTTTTCTATACCTTCTCTCTCTGTCTCTTCATTTCTGCATTCAAACTTTGAAGTTTAAAATGTGAACCTAGTGGTGTTTGTACTGACTTGCACTCGTCCATGTTGTATGTGTTTAGAATTTGTTTGATGTAATCTTCCTGTGATAGTACTAGGACTCCTTTGCTTCTGTCTCTGTATATGTTCATTCCAAGTATTTTTCTGGCTGGTCCTAGGTCTTTCATTTCGAATTCTGCACTTAGAAGTTGCTTTAGCTTGCTTATCTCTGTTTTCTGCACTGATGCTATTAGCATATCATCGACATATAGGAGCAAATAGACCATATCACTTACTGTTGTGCCTTTGATGTATACACAAGGATCGTACTCACTTTTCTGAAACTGTTGTTTGCACATTAAATCATTGAACCTTGCATTCCATTCTCTTGGGGATTGTTTTAGGCCATATAGGGACTTCTTTAGCAAGCATACTTTGTCTTCTTTTCCCTTTACAATGTAGCCTTCTGGTTGATTCATGTAAATTGTTTCCTGTAAGATTCCATGTAGAAAAGCCGTCTTAACATCCATTTGCTCAATTTCCATGTCCCAATTAGCCACTGCTGATAGGAGTAGTCTAATTGAAACGTGTTTGACTACTGGAGCAAAAATTTCATTGTAGTCAATTCCTTCGATTTGTGCATAACCCTTTGCAACCAATCTTGCTTTGTATCTTGGCTTTTCAACTCCTGGGATTCCTGGTTTTAGTTTGTACAACCATTTGCAGCCAATAACCTTTTGCTTTGATGGCTTATCAACTAGTTCCCATGTGCTGTTCTTTATGAGTGAATCCATTTCTTCATCTGTAGCTCTGCCCCATTTCCTTTTGTTAACACCTTTCCTAGCTTCTGAGTAGCTCTTAGGTTCATCTAGGTTGATGATCTCTGAGCTAGATAGTGCATACGCCACAATATCAGCTTCATCAAACCTTGTAGGTGGTTTAACATTCCTTCTACTTCTGTCACGTGCTAACAGATAGTCACTCAAATCTGTGGATTGATTTGTCTCAGCTGTTTCTGTTCCTGTTTCTTTATTCTCTTCCTCTGACTCATCTGTATCTGTACTTGACCCATCTTGAACATCAGTTCCCTGTTTGATTCCTTGCAACGTACTTGACCTGGCTCCACCTGAGTTAACAACGTCCTTAGTCTGTTTTTCTTGACCAAGAACTTCTTCCAGATCAATTCTAAAAGTCACTTTCTTATCGCTCTTCTTAGCTTTCTTTTGTGTTTGTTCTTCACTGATCTGATCCTCTGTATTCTTCACTCTATACAACATATCCTCATTAAACAATATATCCCTGCTAATTACCACTCTACTTTCTTCTAGCAGCCATACTCTGTACCCTTTAGTTTCACTCCCATAGCCTAGGAATACTCCTTTTATGGCTCTTGGACTGATTTTGTCTTGTATCACATGAACATATGCAATACATCCAAAGCTCCTTAAGTGGTCATAGGTAGGTTTTGAGTTTGACCACAACTCTTCAGGTATTTCGAAATCTATGGCTGATGAGGGTGATCTATTTATTAGATACACTGCAGTATTTGCAGCTTCAGCCCAAAACTCTCCTCCTAAGCTTGTCTTTGAAAGCATGCATCTTACTTTCTCCATTATCGTGCGATTCATTCTTCCTGAGACTCCATTCTGTTGTGGGGTATAGGCACAAGTTCTATGTCTTCTGATACCTGAATCCTTACATAATTCATCAAACTGATTATTACAGTACTCTAGCCTATTATCTGTCCTCAAGCATTTTATCCTTTTTCCGGTTTGGTTTTCTACCATCTTCTTCCATTCCTTGAATGTGTGAAAGGCTTCGCTCTTCTTATTAAGAAAATAAATCCAAACCTTCCTTGAGTAATCGTCAATGAATGATATGAAATACTGAGCTCCAGAGATACTTGGGGTTGTGTTTTGTGATCCCCATAAGTCTGAATGAATGTACTCTAGTGTACCCTTAGTTGTGTGTTTAGCTCTCTTAAAACTTTCTTTGTGAGATTTCCCCATTGCACATGCTTCACAGAATCCTAGTTGCTTTACATCACCCTTTTTAAGATATCCTTTCCCGACCAAAGTTTCCATGGATCTCTTACCCATGTGAGCTAATCTCTTGTGCCATCTCTCTGTCATATCGACATTTGCCTTGGCTACATTTACCTCCGATGATCTCACACTTCCATTAAGATAGTACAATCCATTTTTGTACTTGCCTGTCAATAATTCCTTCTTATCCTTGTAAAAAGTAACCTGATAATCCTCTCCACTATATTTGCAACCAATATCTTCTAACTGTCCATAGGAGATAAGGTTCCTACTCATTTCTGGAATATATCGAACTCCTTCTAAGATGATTGTTGTACAATCAGGTTTGTCGATGACTATTTTACCGATGCCTTTGATTGTGCAAAACGTATTATTCCCCATGTACACCTTATTCCCATCAAACTCCACCAGATGTGTGATAAGTTCCTTTCTGGGAGTTAAGTGATAAGTACTGCCAGAGTCCATTACCCATTCATCTATTGATGCAATTAGACTAACTGTAAAGGCTGATGCTTCTGATGTGCTAGAGACCACGTTTGTTGTATCTTTTGTTTTACCGTGATTCCTTTGGGGACAATCACGCTTCCAATGGTTTGTATCTCCACAAACCCAGCACCCTTTTCCATTTTCATTCTGTCTTCCCTTAGAACTTGATCTTCCTCTGCTCTTAGACCTTCCTTTTCCCTTTCCTGTCTGTTTATTATTTCTTTTCTCTGATCTTCCCCTTCCTTCTGCTGTCAATCCTTCAGCCACGTTCTTTTTCTTGTACAGAACTCCTTTCTGTATCAAGTTGGCTTCCATTGCATATGCACCAGTGACAACATCATTCAAGGTCAATGTTTCCATCTTTGTACCAAACTGAAGAGTATGGACTAATGGATCGAATGAAGGTGGAAGGCTAGTAAGAAGTGATATCGCTTGATCTTCATCTTCTATCTTTACTTTTAAACTTGCCAGATCAGATATGAGTTTAAGGAACACATCAAGATTCTCATCAATGGTTTTATCCTCATCCATCTTAAAACTTGAGAACTGTTTCTTCATGTATATCCTGTTAGGTAGAGACTTAGTCTGATAATCTCTTTCTAATGCCTTCCATTGTGCGTAAGCAGTGGGTTCATGCATTATTTTCCTCAACACTACATCTGTTACACACTGACCTAGCAAACTCTTTGCTCTCTTATCTTTCATACCCCAGGTTGAATCTGGTTTCTTTATATCCTCAGTCTTGGAGTCATCTCCTGTTGTCTTTGACTGAACTAAAACCTCTGTACTCTCAGGTTCTTCTTCTATTACCTTTGCTAAACCATATAGCTCGAATTGTCCAAGCTTCCGATACTTCGAAAGACCAAAGTCACCTTTCCCATTGAACTTCTCTACTTCAAATTTTCCCGGTGTTGGCTCCATTTTGCTTTCTTATGAATCTTGTTAAAGTAACCTGCAGAATTACTTAACAAAGTTCAAGAGATTCTTTGCAGAATTTGTACTTGAGTGCACCTAATTTGATGATAGAGTAGAGAAAACTTATCCAGTAAGTTTCTCTTATTCGATTCGACTCTTGAATCTGATGTGAAACTTTTGATCTTGAGATGTTTTGTGAGGTAAAATGGAGCTTTCTTGTTGGAGTTGATTCCGCTCTGTTTCCAGAGAAATGATTCTACAATCACGATCACTAAATTCAGAACTGGTAAGTTCTTCCTTCACCTTTGATGATACCTATACGATCTTCTCCTTAATTTGATTGCAATCGATCTTTCTGCTTCTGACCTGAAGCTCTGATACCACTTGTAGACGCAATCAAGCTAGTGAGACGCTTACGCAATTCCTCTGTACTCGCTTTCAATCACGATGTATGAATCTCTCCTTTCTCTTTATCTCTCTCTGTTGTGGTTAATTGTTTTCTTTGCATAGAATTGAAAGACACAATCGAATTATAGAGTTCCCCAAACTGGGTACATCTCTCTTCAGGTTATCACTTAGAATCCACTAATCGATTTTTTTCTTGTTTCTTTCAGTACAACAATGGCGGAAAAAACTAACAACAACGAAAAACGAGAGTGAAGACGAAGACTTAACAATATATATCGTTAACAGATCCATTGGTTCTGTTGTAACAGAATCATATGTGGGCCATAAGACACGCCCATATCCAGTCCTCGAGCTTCTTGCTTTCCTATTGGGCTTTTAACGCTCGGCCCAACAGACATTAGGTTTAGACAAACCTAACAGTTGCTTAATTAAATGAAGTTTTAGTGCCAAAAAAAAAAAAAAAACTCACGAGCCTTGTAACAAGTCAATGTAACATTTTTTTCTTTAATTATATTTAAATTTAGATGATTTCTTCACATATTTTCTAAACTATGCATACAAATTGTTATTTATAACTAGCTATAGGACTAAATTAAAATGCATGCTATGAATGAAATGGAGATGCGTCCAACACAATATCAAATCACGACACCCACTAGTCGAGCTGTCACTATTAGACTTTCCTTTCATTACTCGTTCCACACATAATGACGTACTAAATATTCAAAAATGATAATATAAAAGTCTTATTTCGCTGTTGAGGACAGGTGGCCCAGTGGTGTTGTCACTTTACAAATTCTCAAGTCACCAGAGATCGAACCCCCTATCTACAATATAAGTAGAGGGATTAAAAAGCCACTAGACTAATTGACAAAAAAGAAAGTCTTATTTCAATTCTTTCTTATAAGACTATGTAAAATAATTCAACACCCACCTTTTACTATTAAAGACTAAAAGAATAAGTAAAATATTATTAAAAAAATATAAAGTGATACATATTCACTATTTTTCCCCTTTAACAATAACAAAAAATTTACTATTTTTTTTTCCTCTAATATAATTCCTACGTGGCTACCTTTTTTATTCTCTCAACATGTTGAATAAATTCAACAAGAATGAATCCACATCAGCTTTTCATATTTTTCAACAATCTTATGAGAGGTATTCAATAGTTGAATAAATTTTTCAACAAGCCACTGTAAGTAGTCTTAATATAAATCAAGCTTCTTCATTAATCTATTAATCTATATTAACCGGAATGAACATTTTTCCATAAGATACGAGATTATATAATTTATATTGAACTCAGATACATCATCATTTAGGATCGGAAGAATCAAAAATCTTACAAACGAGTAATGAAAGGAAGGTTTGGTTTCAATGGAAAGATTAGTATTTCGAGATAAAAAAACAATGATTTCACATGATGTTTAAGATCGTTGCACTACATACGACTGGTTTGCTCCAATCAGATCATCTATATTTTCCGTGTGTACTTCATTTGTAGGCTGGTTTGAGTCATTACCCATCTGTTGTCCGAATAGAGGGCACGATCCGGTCCCCGTATCAGGCACTATCATCAAAAACATATAAAAGTAGTCACATCTCTCGACAAAAATTTCATATAACCTTAGAACAAACAAATGAATCACGTCAAGGCGTTATTAAACAAACTCCACCAAACACATCAAGAGAATCATTGCATACCTGATGTAGGTATAGCCAAGGCTTGTAGCCTCGCTTTGCGACAATTTGCTAAGACAATAGCGATAAATACGTATGCAATGAGTAAAAACGCTACTGTCGATACAACACCAAGTATAATTGGCAGATTACTCTTCTTTTCATTGGTCGACCCACCTGATCGAATATAACATTTAGTTTTCTTTTCAAATTGAATAAATAAGGAAATAAGTGTTCTATTTGTTTTCTCTGCATAGTTTCATGATTTGGTTATTAATTATTCATCAAATTAATAAATGCATATACAGAGTCACAAGTTAAAATGGATATAAGGGTCCACATAGAAACCTGAACTCACTTCATTGCTCCCTCCATTTCCTCCTTTACTAGTCCCACCAGAACCTTATTACAAAAATAAAATTTCAAAGTATATCACATTAATTACATAGGCACATATGTTCCAACTATATGGTCCAAATATACATTGAATTGAATTATAGACTTTTCAATAAAAATGCGTTTCAAAGAAAACAAACCTCCTGATCCGGATCCACTGCTCTCAGATCCTCCTTCTCTGCTTCCTGATCTGCTTGTACCCGTACTTATCATATAAAGTTCTAACGCATTTATCATGGGAGGTAAAAGCGCAGTTCTAGTGGTCGACTGAAACAACAACTTGGAGGTTAAGCTACCCACTATATCTCTCACGATCACTTGCGTGACTTTTCCATAGACGGGCATAATTGGTCCTTTACTAACTTGTTTACCGTCATAGAAAATGTTGAAAGATCGTGCACCCAACTGGATAAGTTCCGAAAAATACATAGCCAAATAAACTGGAACTCCTTTTGAAGGAAGAGTAGGGTCGACTAGTGTTAACCCTTCCCCGTCTTAAGAGTTACGTAAAACGGACTCAGGCGGCTTGTTTGATGCATCAGAGGTATCGATAGATGCAGCTGACGATGGTAGTCCTGTCAACATTATATTTATCTCCGACGGAAGCAAAAACTTACCATGAAGATCCGATCTAACCAAACAAATAAAAATAGTATTCCTTATTATCGTACTAACTTTTAAATATAGATAGGTTTTAATCTTGTATTTTATCTTATTATTAAAAAACCTTAGAAATTTCTGTTTCTTTTATTAAACATTGTAATGGTGAACACTGAAAACATATAGAGAATGCACAACATAGAATTCAGTCAGAAAACACCGATCCAACGCTCATACTCGTTTTTAAAAGTATAAACTTTTTTATAAAATTCTTAAACATGCTAATTACTATTCTCACCAACACAAAAACAAAACAACACTCAAACCCAAAATAATGGCTCACAAAAGTTTTCTCTCTCTCTAAACCTTAAACTAAAAACTCTCCCAATATCTCTAGAGTGTTAGACGGCCTCTACACACCCTAGGACCTTTTTATAGGTCGTAAAACTTAACTTAGAATCTCCAATATCCCTCAGAAATGGAAATTCTCTTGTTGAGACAACTTTCCATTTCTTCTTGAAAGTGGCCTGTCTTTTCTGTTGACAACTCTTTTTCGTGAACTTCACTTTGACCACCAAGTCTCCGTCCAACTCAGCAATAACTTGATCTTCTTCCTTCTTGACATTTAACTTGTATTCCACGCATCTCTTGATAAGGAATATTTCATTTGTTTCTTTTTGGAAACAAATCATCGGCCAATATTCAAGAATTGTTCATTTTCTTGTTTTTAGGAATAATTCTTTATCTTGATATCTTCTAAATACTGTGCCACTAAATATTCTGCAAATTTTCATGCTGACGAGTTCCTCAGCCACGTGATATGAGTATCAGACACTTATCTTCTAACAGCCACTTGTCTTCACACAGCCACTTGTCTTCAACCAACTTCTTGTGCTTAAACAAGTTCTCGTATTGATCAACTCTTCATTTAGCTCAAATACTCGTTCTTCTCAACTGCACGTTCATAACACCTTATTGTCGAGAACATCTTTCGAACAACTTCTTGTCAAGCACATCTTCTTGTCATGAATGGATTCTTGTCAACAACAACTTCAGAACAAATTCTTGTTGAGAACATCTTCTTGTCTTGAATAATTTCTTGTTTAGAACAACAATTTGTCTTTGACACATCATAAATCTCCAAGTTTTATTACAATGACTTGTTGATTCCTTTTTAACTTGTTGCTTCATCACATCTTCAATCTCGCATTTGAAGTTTGATCAATCTTCTGTGATTTGTTCATCAAGTTATCTGATCAATCTCCAATGATCTGTTTCTCAACTTGTCTGAACAATCTTCAGCGATTTGTTCCTCATGTTGTCTGATCAATCTACATTGATCCATTTCTCAAGTTTATAGAGCAATTTTCAGCGACCTGTCCTTCTGTTTTGAGTTTCCTACACACTTAGATTTTGTGTTAGCATATCCTTGGCATTCAAAGCATTGCTTGTCTGAAATCTGTATATCTGTTTCTCAAGCATGTCTGGAACTCCCTTGATTTTCTCTATTATGACTTCTGTGCAGCTTCCTAAGATACTTCTTGACAATTAGTCCGACTTTGTCTTCCAGATCATCTTTTTGTGGTTTGGGTATTTCTTTAGCTACAAAGGCGATTCCTTTTCAGTGATGGGGTTCAACACCCTTGTTGAGTTGAATTTCATATACCTGCATCATACCAACCACTTGATCAAATCTTAAATTATTAGAGTTTTGACTTACTTCAATAGCAGATCGAGGTGCATGAAACTTGGTAGGAACACATCGAAGGAATTTCTTCACTAGCTTCTTGTCCTTGTATATTTTTCCCAAAACAAGTGCTCATGTGACAGAGGGCTGCGTTTGCTGCTGAAATCTTCAACAGACTCGTGTTCTCCCACAGACATGGATTCAAAACGTGAAGCCAACATGTTGATTCTAGTTCATTTCACACTGCTCGTTTCTTCAAATGCGAAACTTGAAAAATATCCCATGCCTCCTTTGATGTAGTGCATCCTTGGATCCGTTTGAACTGATTCAACGACAATGTGTTGAAGATGGCCGACATGAACTTGGAGTTGAACTTGGATTCCATTTTTTCTTGAGTTGTCCATTTCTTTCTTGGTTTATGGACAATTTCACCCTCTGCATTCTTCATCGTGGGTGGTGTCCATCCGTCTTCAACGGCTCCCATGCTTCTTCATTAATCCCTTTTGATGACTTGTTTCATCTGAACTTTCTAGTAACCATAGTTATTAGGGTCAAGCTTCAATGGTTCTCTCACAGCCACAAAGTTATATGTGTTCTCCATACTGTCCACAAAATCTCACCTGATGTAGTTAGGTTTGTGGCTCTGATACCAATTGAAAAAGTATAGAGAACGCACAACACAGAATTCAATTAGAAAGCACCGATCCAACGCTCAAACTCATTTTTATTAGTGTAAACTTTTCTACAAAATTCTTACACCTGCTAGTTACTATTCTTACCAACACAAAAACAAAACAACACTTAAACCCAAAAAATGGCTCACAAGAGTTTTTTTCTCTCTCTCTAAACCTTAAACCAAAAACTCTCCCAATATCCTAGATAGTTTGACGACCTCTACACACCCTAGGGACCTTTTTATAGGTCGTACACCTTTACCTAGGATCTCCCAAATCCGTCGGAATGAAAACTCTCAAGTTAAGAGAAGTTTTCATTTCTGCTTGACAGCGATCTGTTGTTTCTAGTTAACAGCTCTCTCTCTCGTCAAGCACCTTAACCTAAACTTTCCAAATCTCCCAAAAATCTCTTGTTAAGACAATTTTCCATATCTTCTTGACAGTGGTCTGTCTTTTCTGTTGTTAGCTCTTTTTCGAGAACTTCACCTTGACCAGCAAGTCTCCGTCCAACTCAGCAATAACTTGATTATCTTTCCTTCTTGATATTTAATTTGTAGTCCACACATCCCTTGATAAGAAATATTTCATTTGTTTCTTTTTGGAAATAAATGCTTGGCAATATTCAAGAATTATTCATTTTCTTGTTTTCAGGAATAATTCCTTATTTTGATATCTTCCAAATACTCCGCCAATGAATATTCTACAAATCTTCATGCTAACAAGTTCCTCAGCCACGTGATATGAGTAGCAGATACTTGTCTTCAGACAGCCACTTCTCTTCGACAAACTTCTTGTGCTTAAACAAGTTCTTGTATTGATCAACTCTTCGTTTAGATCACATACTCGTTCTTCTCAAGTACGCGTTCATAACACCTTATTGTCGAGAACATTTTACAAACAACTTCTTGTCGAGCAGAGCTTCTTTTCTTGAACAGCTTCTTGTCAACAACAACTTCAGAACAAATTCTTCTTGAAAACATCTTCTTGTCTCGAACAGCTTCTTGTCGAGAACAATAACTTGTCTTGGACACATCATCAATCTCCAAATTCTGTTACAATGACTTGTTGATTCCTTTTTAACTTGTTTCTTCACCACATCTTCAATCTCTCATTTGAAGTCTGATTAATCTTCTGTGATTTGTTCATCAAGTTTTCTAATCAATCTTCAGCGATCTGTTCCTTAAGTTGTCTGATCAATCTTCAGCGATTTATTCCTCAAGTTGTCGGATCAATCTACATCGATTTGTTTCTTAAGTTTATAGATCAATTGTTAGGGATCTGTTCTTCAACTTGTTTGATCAATTCAAACACTTTCAAACACAAATATAAAAAGAAAGTTTATAAGACTCATGTTTTTTTTATAATGACTCATGCTTGTGTGACTTGTACCCGTAAATAAATATATAAGTTACCTTATAATTCCGGTTGTGACATACACAATTCATTGTTGGTAAAATAAACCTTCACTAGAATGGAGCTCATTGTACATGCCATCGTCCAAGTCCACAACTTCAATGGAAGACACAAGGGTTGATGATGAAGACGTACGTACAAAACAAACACTGGTCTTTCCACTGGCTGGAGAAAATATGAACTCCAAAAGGTCAAATTCTAACGCCGAAGATATTGATACGGTGTGTTGGTGTTTCCCTTTGAATACTACATTAAAGCTTGGGGGTGAGGACTTCCCATCGTAGTTCCCATAGAAAAACATTGTTCTCATGAGGACTTTTCCGCCTTTTGTAACCGGAATGTTGGAGTAACAATTGGAATCTCCGGTTGGAAAATACCGCAGTGTTGTGAGCAATTTTTTGTCCGCGGTGGAGGAAACCGTAGCTGATTCTCCAAATGTGACGAAGTCTTTGTCTCCGGCCATTTTATGTTGTTATCGTCTACGCTCGACAATGATGTTCCACAGTCTATTTTTACGCCTGTAATCGATAATGTATGCATGTATTTCCGTTGTAAGTCCTCTAATTTTGAATTACTAAATCAAATGAGCATTGCTTAACTTTATATAATGAGTTTTTGTTAGATAGTGACGTAATTCACATCAGATTTATCATAAGGGTCAATACACTTATTGGCAATTGCTTTTAAAGTTGGAAGCTCATAATATATCATGGTATGAGAACCCACAATCTTGGCCTAACATGCCGTGATGATAATGTGTTTGTTGTGGTGCTTTGAGATATTAGATTATACCACCTATCATTTTGAGGATGCATATTAGATGGTGATATATCTCATATTGGAAGTTGTGGTCGAGTCACTTTAAACTAATATATATGGTTTAAGGATCAATCTATTTGCCAATTAGTTTTGAGTTTATTGGATAAAGAATAGGAAATATTCTTATTTTTAATTCGATATTCTAGCTGTATCAATCTTTTTAGGGTTTTTCTATGTACCTATATAAACTTGTAACCATTAACATAATAAAGCACATTTTACCAAATCCCTTACATGGTATCAGAGCAAAAACGATCAAAACCCTAGTTGTTTTTTCTCTTCTTCGTATCTTCTCTGTTTTTCAATCCTAAAACAGAGCATTCTCTTTCTCTACAAAAGTTCACTATTATTGTTCCATCATGTCTTCTGCTTCTTCGGCCTATACTCTTCCTAACGAAACAACTTCTTCTTCGGCTTCTACTCCCTATACTCTCTACCCCTCGGATAATCCAGGATCTCTTATTACTTCCGTTTTCCTCTCTGATGATAACTACATGGAATGGACAACGGAGCTTTCTAACTCTCTTCAAGCAAAGAAGAAAATCGGTTTTATTAATGGCTCTATTACCAAACCTACCTCTAAACCTGATCTCAGTAGTTGGATTGCTGCAAATTCAATGATAGTTGGGTGGATTCGGACATCAATTGATCCGAACATTCGATCCACTGTGCCTCATGTTGGTGATGCTTACAAGCTCTGGGAATCACTGAAGGATTGTTTCTCTGTGAGGAATGGTGTTCGCCGCCACCTTATTGCTGATCAAATCACTAACTGTAAACAGAATGGTCAATCTGTATTAGAGTATTATGGTCGCTTGTCCAAGCTGTGGGACAAAAGCCAGAATCTCTCCACTAATTTGGCTTGTACTTGCTCTGCAGCTACCGCCTATGATAAGGAATGAGAAGACACACGAGTTCACAAGTTTCTCTTTGGTCTGGACGATGCACGCTTTGGCTCCTTACGTTCTCAACTCATTAATCTTGACTTGGCTCCTTACGTTCTCAACTCATTAATCTTGACCTGTTTCCAGATCTTAATTCCATGTATTCTCTCGTGTTATTCGAGAAGAACAACATCTTCTTTCTATGCGCGGTAAAGAGACTACTGCTCATGCTATTGGATTCAGTGTGTCTGCTTCTCAACCTTCTACAAGTGTTGCTGCTGCTCAAAACAAGTCTCGTGAATCTCGCTTTTGCAGCCATTGTAACCAGAAACGACATGAGATCATGGAGTGTTTTCTTCTTCATGGATATCCAAACTGGTATTTAGAACAACAACAATCTTCTCGTGGCTCTTCTCATGGACGTGGTGGTCGAGGTGCTTCTTGTGGTGGTCGTGCTCGCGGTGCTTCGGTGGCTAATGCTCTTGTGAATTCTTCGGCACTTCAATCTTTGCCGTATTCTGATCAAATACCCACACTGATCACTTTACTCAAGAATCAACAGCCGATTGTTTCTACTAGTAAAGTTTTTGGTAAAACTCAACTTACTGATATTGTACTTGATACTGGCACCTCTCATCACATGACAAGTGATCAGTCTCTTCTTCGAGACTTACGACCAGTTTTATGGTCTGATGTACGTTTTCCTGATGGTCGTGCCTCACGAGCCACTCATGTTGGGAACCTTGTCTTGAATGACAAATATACTCTTCGGAATATTTTGTTTGTTCCAAGTTTTAATTGCACCTTGTTCTCCATTAATAAGCTTCTTAAACAAACGTGTTGCATTGCAATATTCACTAATACTTTGTGTGTTTTACAGGACTGTTTTATGAAGACCCTGATTGGAGCCGGTGAAGATAGAGAGGGGGTATACTATTTTAAAGGAATTACTGTTGCAAAGGCTCACCGTGCATCTGCAGTAAAATCTTTGTCTACTAGTCTATGGCATCAACGTTTGGGTCATCCGTCTACTAAAGGTTTATCTATCTTACCATTTTTTAATAAAGTTTCTATCGATTTGGATCTTCTCAAAAGTTGTGATACTTGTTTCCGTTCTAAACAGACACGTGGTGTTTTTCACGAGTCATAATAAAGCTACAAATTCTTTTGCCTTAATTCACTGCGATGTATGAGGTTCATATCATACGCTTTCTTCTTGTGGTTCTTCATATTTTCTAACGATTGTTGATGATTTTTCACATGCTGTTTGGGTTTTCTTGATGCTGGAAAAATCAGAAGTTTCTGGTCTCATACGCAATTTTTATGCCATGGCTCTTCGTCAATTCAACAAACATGTTAAGATTATTTGGGCGGATAATGGCACTGAGTTTGTTAATTCTACATTGCATCGATTTTTTCAAG
>OVBA01007755.1:0-13872 GCA_900406435.1 Lepidium aucheri | reverse complement strand
CAAGGTGAACAACGAAGAAGAACGACGATGGAGATAAACGACGGAGCAAACGACGGAGACTGAAGGCGAGGCGCTGGAATAGATGGAATTTGTTCAAATATTTTGTTTTTACCAGAATGTGAACCGTCGCTCGAGTAGTGAGAGTCAAATTAGGGCTGCGATGTAGGGAAAGTCGGCCAAAAACCCTGATGGAGATGCGTCGTAAGACTGAATCTTCGCCGTATTAGTGAGGTTTTGTGTATATGATGCGGTTTTTACTAGATTATGAGAATGAAATATGAACAATTTTTTTCATTTGTTAGTTTTATGCAAAAAAATTCTTTTATTTTAATTTTTTAACTAAAACCGCGAAAAGAAAAAAAAAGTTTAATGGTGATTTAAAATAAATCAAAATGGCATTTTCGTTAATTAGAGAGTTAATCTTTGGTTGAATAGGGTTTTTATGATAATTTTAAACATTTTAGTAATATTGAAAAGATGTGTATCTCGCTAGTCATATCAGATAAAATTAATGCTATTTGAGTAAATCTCTCTAATAATAATTTACTCGTATGCTTTTTCTATATAAAAAAAAAACTTAATTGAAACAAATCAAATACAATCAAAGTCATGAAATCAAAACAAACGCACTTACACTCAAAATATCGAATCTAACAAAACTTAAAATGTATCAAGATCCAATTGCGAAGGAGAAACTGTTATTCTTCAAAGTATAACTTAAACTAATCCATAAAAATAAACAAATTAAATATCAAACCATTATATTTTGTTAAACTCAATTATTCATTCCATTCACGTTTAAAAATCGTTGCAGTCTAATATATCATCACATATTGTTTGTCTCCTTTCAATTCAATCTTTTCAAAACTTTTTCAATATTATCAATCTTACTAGAAAAAAAAAATCAGAATATAATACCACAACATTGCACAGATATCTACATAATAACTCTAATAGTTAAGAACGATAGCACTCTCAAAAAATATTTTCTATGGAAACATCTTTAATATCATTTGTAAAATAATTTACAATTTTCTTTTGTTTCTTTTTATTGTGCCGTATTTTTATGTGTAATTTATTAAAAAATTAAGGTAAAATTATAAGATCTTGGTATTTTAACCCCAAAAAGCTCTATTTTGTATTTATGGTATTTTATAACTAATTTCAACTACAATTTTATGAAAATTAACAATATCCTAAAATGTCAGAAAATTAATTAACCATTTGTAATTTTGTCTCCTCTTAAGTTTAATTGTTAGTATTAATTTCCAAACATTCTCTCGTATTAATCCAAAAAAGTCGTATTCATAAGAAGATGATTCATAATCATATCTACAATCCGAAGACTCATCTCATCCAGATGATTACATTTATTCTGGAGTTTATTTTGGAGGAGAAAATGAAAGTAAAAATTATTGTTCTGAACAAATGTGTATGTATCATGAAATGGTCTGATTGACAATAATTTTCGTTGCTTTAGAAAGTAAAACCAATCGTGGTCTAGATTTATTTATTACTTTCGTTGTTCCAAAAAACTAATTTTTTATTTATGAAATGTTTTGGCTGTGAAAAACTAAAAACCTAGAATTATATTTAATGAATTTTAAAAAATAGATTTTTACAGCAAAAAAATCTATAGTCAAAAGAACCTACGGCAAAAAAAATCTACAACCTAAATCCTACAACAAAAAACTCTAATATGCAGCACTTACCAATCGGTCCCAATATCTTCAAAATGTTAAAGATAAAAACACAAAATCTGATTTGACCGATAAATATGCAAAATCATCTAGACGCCATAACTCAAAATCGATTTTTGTGCTCTTGGATCTTCCAAATATTCAAAGCATAGCATAGTTTTATTGTCACAAATGGTGGTTGCTCTTTCTGCGTCAAGGCCAATACTCATTAGTAATAACCATCACATAAGTAAAATATTTTGATAACCAGTTCTAAAATTGAAACCAAGAGGTAAAGATGAAAGAACATAATGGCCCATGTAACTAAAATGCTGGGGTACACAAGAGAAAGACCAAAGAGACGGTCCAAATATTATAATTGGGAACCACGTGAAGGTGATAGATATTTGATACTCTACTCAATACTATATTTATTTCTATACGACAATTCCTTAACTTCTTTTGTACTAAATTCTCACTTAAAGTATACATCTTATTTTCTTTGCAAAGTTTGGTAAAAATTACATAAATCTATATCATAACATAATTTAGAGACACATGCACCGCCTTGATAATTTAGTTTTTTTATAATTATTTTTAATTAAGAAAGTCATAAAATAGGTAAACTCTATATTTTTCAACAATTAAATAGATAAATTTCAATATTATTTTCGATTTAAGCGTCTGAGTTGCTTCCGCCTGAATGTTTTATTTTTGATTTAGGCCAATGGCTATACCTTTTATGGATTATGTGTCTTTATTATGATGTTGTAATTCAGAACTTTAATTTAACAGAAGCAGTTGTTTTGATAAAAAAAAAAAAATTCTAATTTATAATTCAAAATGTTCAAATCTTAAACAATATCGTTTGAGAATATAAAATTCTGTATAATCGAATTTCGATTGAAGATGCTTTAAAGATTAACATTTAATCATTTATCGCTACGTATAATTCTTTTAGTGGTTAAATTGATAAGAATCAATCCAAAGTTCAAAGTCCTAAGTCTGAAATACCAGGTAATGCAATTATTTGGAGTTCAAACTCTAATGAGAAAAAATGTTGAAATGCACATTAATTATTTGAGAAAACTCACTTTCCCGGACTATTTTTTTATTTCTCTAATTTTAAACATACCATCAAACTAAAATATTTTTAGAAAAAAATTATTGTACCATAATAGTTTTGATAACGTTCAAGTTTCAAGTAAGTCTTAAATAATTACAAAACAACCATTTGAGTCTCGATATCTTTGTTTGATTTTTTTTTTCAACTTAACTATATATAAACTAAAATTAAAAATGAGTCCAAAGGATCGGAACATTGTTCACTAATGTAAAATTCCTCAATAAACTTCGAGCCATCTTAGCTAAGAAATTAGCCTTGTAGTTTAACGCACGCGGAAGCAACATTAATGAGATCGCTTCAAATTCATTTTTGAGTCTGAAGATGTCTTCAAGATATGGAGAAAAAACTGGCCACACTGATGGGTCCTCCACTATCTTCACCACTTTTGAGCAATCTACTAGAAACTCCACTTCCAACAAATGAAGAAAACTAAGGCATGTCATGGCCCATAAAAGAACATCGAATTCTACATATAGGGGGTCAAACTCCGGCGATAATATTTTGCTCCTATGTTCACTTCAGCGTTAGCAAAGAGAAAACAATATCATTCTAAGCCTGTATATTTCTCTCATTCTTTCTATGATGCTTTCACCATGCATTTATATCTTGAAAAGTCTGCTATTATCGTAAGTGGATTAGAGATTGTTCCTCCTTTAGAATATAGCTATACACCTCCCTTCTTGGTTTGTGTAGGTATGTTTTGTTGAGCAGACATCCAAGTTTCCGCTTATGCTTTAGCTCACTGAACTAGATTTTGGGAGTCTTGTATTTTAGCTGCGAAGACCTTCTCATTTTTTGTTTTCCAAATAAACCAAAGGATCCATAGGAAACTGCTATATCCATCGATCTTGGGAATTCACCCGAATAAATAGTCCATATTAGATTTTTTTATTTGAATTTCTTTTTCGCTAGAATTTCTTTGTTTGAATTTCTTATTTTCAAAGTTGATATTTATCAAAACAATTACAGATAATTATAGAAAATAATAATATTTTTTGAAATGAAGAGGAAATGATTGTACTTTTGAAAACAAATTTATGGTATATTTTCAAATCCCCATTATTTACTGATGTCCACCCTCGTTTTATTCTGGTTTCTAATATACGTTTTTTTTTTTTTTTTGTTAATCGTTTCAAATAGACGTTGACACACGACTATTTGGATAACTCAAATTTATTTTTTATACGTCTATGAAATCCATGAAATAGGTAAAATCACTCTTTTCAACAATTAAATAGACGATCTCTAATTTATAACTTTAATTTCCAAATCTTAAACAATATCATACGAGAATATAAGATTCTTTAGAATTAAATTTCGTTTGAAAATGCTTTAAAGGTTTACCTATTGGCATATACTCTTTTATCACTTAATCTCATGTTAATTTTTTTAATGGTTAGAATAATAAGATTCAATCCATAACTTAAATTTTAAACTCTGTCATGCAAAGTTACGCATATACTATAAATTCAAATTCTAATGAAAGAAAAGAGTATGAATGCATATTAATCGTTTGACAAAACTCATCTGCCCGAAATATTTTTTTATTAGTCTAGTCTTCAAACATACCATCAAATTAAAATCTTCTAAAACCAATTATTTTACCATAATAGTTTTAAGAATATTCAAGTCTAAAGTATGTCTTATATAATTACAAAAACGAACATTTAAGTCTCCATATCATTGTTTGAATTTCTTATTTTCAAAGTTGATATGTATCAAAACAGTTAAAGATAATTATGGAAACTAATAATAATTTTTAGAAATAAGAGGAAATGATTCTCCTTTTGCAAACAAATTTATGGTATATGTTCAAATCCCCATAAGTAAATGATGTACACCCTAGTTTTATTCTAGTTTCAAATAAAATTTGATACATGACTATTTAGATTAAAAAAATTGTCAAACAATTATATTTATTGTTTAAGGAAAAAAAAATTGTGAAGTCATTTCGTTGAATTATATCACGAGTCTATTTAACAAAAAAGCAAAAAGCAAATAAAATTCCTTTCTTAGGGTTTGAAGTTGAAATAGAGTAGAGACATGTCTCACGTGGTGTCCACATGTCTTTTATCTTTAAAAAGTTTAATTGCTTCCACTATAATTCTTTTTTTCTTAATATGACCAAAGCAACCTTATATATTGCTTTGGAATATTACATATAATTTCTAAATATATATTTTCAATAGTTAAATCTATAACCTAAAGATCCATAATCTTGTCAATCTAGTTGTTGACAAAATAATTGATAACCTAAAATTTTAAAATGTCAAATAATATTACAAAGAATTATATGATTTTGTCAATAATTGCAAAGAATTAATTATATGATTTTGTCAATAATTGTATCGAAAAAACTTAATTTATAACCTAAATTCATCCATAAATTCAGTCCCTTTTAATCTCTATTTGCAGTAAAGTAAAACCAACTCCAAATACATAAAGCAATTTACTGGACATATAAGTTACCAGATCCAGAAGAATTCAGCCTATGAATTTTCTAAACTAAATTTTGATGAAAATTACAAAATAAACATTTAACCATTAAAGCAAAATATATAACTTGGGAAAATGTAAAATAATTATAAACTAGAGTTGAAAAAAATATTGCTATATTATTTTATAATAAATTATAGATTTCCAACTCAAAATCAATTGACGGTGAGTGGATTGGCCCTTAATTTATATATTAGATTATAATGGTTCCAACTTCCGATGTTGGACAATTACATTCCAACACGCCCCCTCTAGATGATATGTGGTATAACCAAACATGTCGAAATAATACAACATACGCATCAGCATAATACATGTATGTTGGGCCAGACACATATCATCATGCTTGTCTGATGGAGCGAAATCTTGGGCTCTGATACCGTAATCAATTATAGGATTCTAATTCAAAACCAATGGACAATTAGTGAATTGACTCATAACCTATATATATTAGATTAGAATGATCGTAACTTTCCATATAGGACAATTACATCTCAACATTTTATGCATAAAAGTGAATAAATATGTTGTAACATGTCCAAGATCTTGATTGTGTTTTAGGTACACTATTCTTTGTCTCCACCCAAAGTTATATGATATATCTCTCACTCCACCAATTATTACTATTTTTTAATTTTGTTTTATTTATATTAAATATCTTTTCTTCAGAAAAGCGAAAATAAAAAATATATCTACAGTATAAAGAAAATAAAAACTTGGCCTCGTTCTTCTCCCTCTGTCTCTCTCTCTATCTCTTTCCACTGAGCTCAAGCAATTACCTCCCATGGGAAAAATCTCTGAAGTGATTATCTAGCACCTTTTTTTGTCTCTTCTGTATCCATTTTTATGGATCTTGGAGTTCGTGTTCAAGGGTCGGTTTCTGGTCATGAAAACGAGTCTTCTCCAGTCCAAACTGAACTTGGATCTGGTTTTGGTAATAAGCAAGAAAGATCCGGTTTTGATGGTGAAGATTATTGGAGAAGTTCAAAGCTTTTAAGAACATCAAATGATGGATTCTCTTCTTCTTCTGTAGCTGCTAAAAATTTGTCGTTTCATCAAGGCATTCCTCTTTTGAGATCTAACACTATTGATCCTCGTAGAGGACAAGAACATATGCTTAGCTTCTCTTCTGCTTCAGACAAATCAGATAGCTCACCTTATCTTCAGTACTGTAGAAACACAGGTTTGAATCATAAAGAAACACTTTTGTTTGTTTTTTTTTCATTTAAAGTTCTTCAAAAACATCATATGGGTTTTGTTTAGAGTTCTGTTTATTCAAATGGGTTTATGTTAATTTCCAAAAAGATATTTACTTTCTTGGGAAACAGCTAATATGTTTTGGTTAGAGATTTTGAAGTTTAAAAGTTTCATATGGGTTTTAGTTAAAGTTAGAGTTAGTGAAATGAGTTTATGTCAAAATTTTAGCACTCTTGGGATATGTTTTTTTACTTTATTATGTTTGTGGTGTCAGGATATGGTTTAGGAGGAATGATGAACACAAGCAACATGCATGGAAACTTGTTGACAGGAGTAAAAGGACCTTTTTCATTGACTCAATGGGCTGAGTTAGAGCAACAGGCTTTGATCTATAAGTACATCACAGCCAATGTCCCTGTACCATCTAGTTTGTTACTTTCTCTTAAGAAATCCTTTTTCCCTTATGGATCTTTGCCTCCTAATTCATGTAAGCCCTCCTTAATCTTTGATCTTACAGATTTAATTTTGATCATTTACAAGTTGTTGATATTTTGAAACATTAATCTTGTTATGTTCTGCTTTTTGTTGTGATATAATGTTGTTGTTTGTTGTTCAAATGGTGGTTTATAAGATCTAATTTGTGTGTGTTTATGGTAGTTGGATGGGGCTCTTTTCATCTGGGCTTTTCCGGTGGCAATATGGATCCTGAACCTGGGAGATGTCGCCGGACAGATGGAAAGAAATGGCGGTGCTCGAGGGACGCAGTTCCAGACCAAAAGTACTGTGAACGACATATTAACCGAGGCCGTCATCGTTCAAGAAAGCCTGTGGAAGGCCAAAATGGCCACAATACTAATGCTGCTACTGCTGCTGTTGCTTCTACTGCTGCTGTATCCAAAATGGCAGCCGCAACTTCAGCTGTTGTTATGCGTGGTTCAGATAGTAACAATGGCCTTGCTACAGCGGCCGCGAGTGTTGAAACTCGTCCTCATGCCAATAATCAAGCTTCAGCTTCTTTGGCTAACAGGTGAAAACGTTTAAAATCTCTATTTTGATTCAACTTTTTGCCTTTTTGATATAATATATGCGCATATTCCTAAGTTTTAATGTTCATACCTTTTTTATACTTTACTTCTTTGCTCTATGAGTAAGTGTGACCCACGCATTCATTATTGCTTACATCTTTTGTGATTGTGACCACTCCTTAATAAATTGAAGCTTAGGATTCCATGTTTTAGATCTTTATTGCTTTTATGAACTTATTCAATGATATGTAAAGATTGTTAAATATCTTAATGAATAGTTTCTTTGTTGCATTACAGTGTTCAAAATTCTCGAGGAGCTTCGGTTTTTCCTGCAACAATGAACTTACAACCCAAGGAATCGCATTCGGAACAGAGCAACAACCCTTTTGAATTTGGAATTATTTCCTCTGATTCTTTACTTAACCCGTCCCATAAGCAAGATTCTTTTGCTAACTCCTCGAAAGGCTTTGGATCGTATCTTGACTTCAGCAACCAAGCAAAGCAATCAGGAAATCACCAAAATGTCGATTCTTGGCCTGAAGAGCTGAAATCAGATTGGACTCAACTCTCAATGTCAATCCCTATGGCTCCATCTTCCCCTAATCAAGATAAACTAGCTCTCTCGCCTTTAAGGTTATCACGCGAGTTTGACCCTTCGATTCATATGGGATTAGGAGTCAACACCGAGTTTCTTGAGCCCGGTAAGAAAGCAAATAATTGGATACCAATATCTTGGGGTAATAGTAACTCCATGGGAGGTCCTCTTGGAGAGGTACTAAACAACACAACAAATAGTCCTAAGTTTGGCTCTTCTCCAACAGGAGTCTTGCAAAAGTCAACATTTGGTTCACTTTCTAACAGTAGCTCAGGAAGCAGTACTGTGATTGGTGATAACAACAACAACAACAAGAAGAATGGAGATGGGAAGGATCCACTTGGACCAACAACACTGATGAACTCTTCTGCTACTGCTCCTTCTCTGTGATACTTAAAATAATCAAGGACAACGGCGAAAACAAAACACTGTTTTTTTCTTACTTGTTGCATTGTGTTGTTGTTTTCTTTTTATATAAAGTCAGAAGAAACTAAAGGAGAGATGAGAAGAGATTGTTTTGTTTTTTCTTTAAATATTTGTCTTTGTGTTTCCTCAATAACTTGTTTCTTCTCAATCTTTCTGATTTCTGAATCTATGGATTTATTTGTTCTTAATCATCAAACTTTTGAGTATGTTCTCAAAGAACAAGTATAAAAGATCATAGACTTAGTTTGAAGTAGTAAACCAATGAAAATCCTGGACTTAGTTTGAAGTAGTAGACCAATTTATCTCAACCACTAATTCCAATGAAATCAGTGAAGTATTATTGATTTGTACCAAAATAAGAGTTTTTATGTTGATTATGGCTACAAAATGACTTAACATTTTTTTTGTCAACTAAATCCCGTTCCTACTAACTGCAGGTAGAGGTTCAATTCCTCGTACCTTGAGGATTTGTAAAGTGACTACACTACCGGGCCATCTGTACTCGGTACTTGTTAACATGTTATGTATATTAATATATCTTTTCTTGAAAAAATGACTACAACAAAATGATGTAATAAAAGTTACCATTATTTATACAAAAAATACATTCATTCAAGTGACTAAATATCTATCTCTATAACAATTTTTCCGAAACCTGATTGAGGATGTTATATTATTCTGTGTGATATTGTTTAGAGTTTGCAGAAGGGTTTGGAACTTTATTATGATACAAAAGAATTATTATGATAGAAATGTTAAAATTGTGATCCTCATAAAATTTGAAGAGGTTTCCTAGTTGCAGACAAGAGGCAACAATGTTTGAAGATTGGACATTGAACACATCTTCAAAACAACTGTCTCCCACTTTAGTTTTAATTTCTTTTGGCTCTGTTGTTTCTCTACTTTTGGGTCCCTTAACTTACTTTTTGCTCTTCTCTCTCTAACCCTACATTACTTATTCTTCTGAAATTTTTTAAAAGAAAATTTTATTTCTGAAACTGATAAAAGAGTGGAGGAGGACCAATCTCTGAGTATATAGGATGGTCCAAATTGGATTCTTTGTATATTTTTGGAGATCTTATTATAACACGTGGCATGTTTGGGATGATCCAAACACTTCCACTTGCACGAGACACGACAATTCCTTATCGAATAAATATCTCAATGGATGCTTTTTAAGTACAGTATTAGATGTCATATATGTATGCTCCTGTTGGTTTTGTGGTCGCTGGCGATTGCAACTAGTGACCATGACCAGCGATTGCGATAAAAAAACTAATTTTATATTTGTTTGTTGGTCGCTGCGACTGGTCGGTATATTATTTGTTTTACAGTCACAGCGACCACCGACTATTTTTTTTATATAAAAAAATACTTTTTACAAAAAAGTTTTATAAATTTTTTTATATATTCATAAAAATTTTAAAATTTGTATTTTAATCTAAATTATAAAATGCAGATATTTATTTAGCAAATAAATATGAAAATTTTATTAAAATTTAAATAAAAAATATTAGTATATTTATTTATTAGTCATCAAAAATATATTTATTAGCAGTTAAAATCAAATTTTTGTAAATTAATTTTTTTTCAATATTGATTAATTTTATAAAAATATATAAATTGTAATTGTTATATTTTATATAATTTTATTTTTATTAATTTAAATTTAAATTTTACTTATCTAAAAATATTTTTAATTAATTAATTTTTTGGTCGCTAGTGTTGTTCATTTGGGAGTCGCTGGTCGCTAGCGACCAATTCCAGCGACTAGTCGCTAAATTTTTGAGCGACTGAAAATTACAGTCGCTGGTCTCTAGCGACCGGTCGCTGAACCAGCGACCACGAAACGAACAACTTTTAGTCGTTGTTGGTCACTGTCGTTAACGACTACCAAACGAACAGGGCAAAGTATAATGATAAAAGTTACCATATTGTTTACATTGATGATTAAAAGTATTAGGTTTTCTTGTATAATGATAAAAAAATTCTATTTTTTTTTTACATTTCAATAGTAATAAGCAATATAACTTTCACATGTCTTTTTGATATCAAATTTTCAAGAAAAAGTTTTGTCCATATTTCAAAAACAGATTTAAACTTTCAGTACAAAAACTTTGATTTGGTAAACTGTTTATTATAATTTTGAGAGTTTGATAATGAAAATGAGTTGTATTGCATTTTTTTACATTGATTTTGTATGATTGATTTGCATTTGTTAAAATGGAGGGTAAAATTGTTTAAGTATTGATTTAGATATTTCTGAAAATATAACAAAGACATATGATATGAATACCGGAAAATGACTTAGTTAGAATTACTAATGATAAAAAATCGAAACATTACAATCCCAAATCAGAAGATTAAAACCACGACAAAACAAGACAATGTCGAAGCATATGACAAAACCTCGTAGAGCATGTACATTGGGTATTTTAAGAGGTTCATGGACTGAGTTTCATAGGCCAGATCTATTAAATAAATGAATATTTTTGTTGAACCCATAAAAGTCGGGTTCGCCACCAAGAACCCGTAAGAGACGAGTTCTTGTGACATGGCGAGCTCCGATTCGTTATTTTTCTTTTACTCGAAACCTCTGAGAGAGAAAGAGGCTTCGACCTAATTTAGGGTTTCTCCTCCTCATTCGATGTTTCGAGAGAGAAAGAAAAGAGAGCGGCGACTACGAAGGTGATATACGTCGGCTGCGATATCGGAGTGTTCTCCGTTGTTCAGCTGTCCAATCGAGCAGTTCCGGTGATTTGGAAAGCGTCTCTCCGACGAGTTGAGGTATGTCTCGTCTGTTTTTGGAACGATATGTAGCGTAGTTTGTTTTGTCGTTTCGAAATCGAAAGAAAATTTTTCAAATCGATTTGTTCTTTTCAATAAAGGATTAAGATGCGATGATATGTTCGTTTTCAAATCGATTTGTTCTTGTTTTGTTGAATGGTTTTTGAAATCTAAAATTAGGGTTTTCGAAAATTGAAATTAGGGTTTCAAAATCGGGTTTGGGGTTTTGTGATTTCGATAGTAGGGTTTGGTAATTAAGGATTTTAGATACGAGTATGCAATATTGGGGTTCGATTTGTTGAATTAGGGTTTCCGATTCGGGTTTTTGAATAAGGGTTTTTCAATTTTGGGGCTTGTATAGGGAATTTAGTAATTGGGATTGGAGATTATGGGTTAGCAATTGGGGAAATATTGTTTGGAATTGGGGATTATGTATATCGCATGTGTTAATATATTCACAATAATATATGCTTATTATTATTTCTTTGTAAAGATTATCAACTATATAATATAATAAGAGATATATGATTATGTTTGACTAATTAAAAAAATCTAAAGTAGCTCAGTTATTGGATGTACGACAAATATGAATAATGTTATGTTTGAATATGAACAATAGTATGTTGTATTATCAAAAAAGAAACAATAGTATGTTGTAAAGTTATAATAGTTATTTAATGATTAATGTAATCTTTATTAGGTGGTTATATTACAGAGTGTAGTGAGAGTGATTAGCTATTGGATCCATTACACAAATATGAAATTGGGGATTTACAGAGTGTAGTGAGAGTGATTAGCTAATTTATAAGCTTTAATATTTAGAAAAATGTAGTCAACGTAAGTTTTCAAGTGAGTGATATACTTTGTACTGCAATAGTATCTCGTATAATGGTTGGATTAATCACCAACTTAATTCTTCTAATTATGAAAACATCAAAATTAAAATAATTTCGATTGTAATTTGGAATGTTGCTTTGTGTAATGTGTTTGATTGTTTCCCTTTTTTGGCAGATAAATCGGCTGTAATGGATCCTTCAGCTGAGAGACAAGAGATGAAGCAGCTGAGAGAATACTCGGACATGCTGCGATATGTGTCTGACGGAAATTATGGCATTCCGACTGCTTGTCCGTGTGGTGGGAGAATCGTGAAGGAGGTTGAGCGGACAGAGGAGATCGACACTTATCCTGGGAAGCGCTTTTTTACGTGCATGAATTATGAGGTACGTGGTTAGGTTTTCGTATGTTTACATTATTTACATTTAAGATGCTTCTGATTTCGTTGTGGTGTTGTATTGCAGGACAACGGCCTACATCTGCGTCAGTCGTGGGTGGTCGGTGTAGAGGAGGAGATAGAGTGGTTGACGAAGCGAGTGAATGAGACCGAAGAAGTCATTAAAAGAATGCAGAACCTTCATTACTTGATAGCGACATTGAAGGTAAGGTCACAGCATATTAGTGTAGTGTAAGCTTTTAAAATTACTTATGTTTAACGTAACTAACACTCTGTTTTCTCGATGTACATGTGCAGGAACAAGTTGGAAAGCTCAGTGCACAAGCGGAGGCCATGGAGAAAGGAAAACAAGTACGTTCATTGTCAATTATATGTGTTGCGTGTGTAATTAATAAGTTGTAGTTCTGTGATTTATAGTATACTTATATATAACTTATATATGAAACATAACTATTAGACAATATAATTGGAAAAGTTGCAGTAGAAGTTATGATTCGCTTTTTGAACTAAGTTATTGTTGTGGCAGAAACAGTAACTGTATGAATATATAATTCCCGTAAATATTTAAAAACTAATAAGAAGCTTAATTGTAGTCTAATTGAGATAATAGTAAATGTTGACGTGATATGTTCGAGTTAATTCTTGAGTTGTGATATAATAGTAAATGTTGACGTGATAAATGTTGAGTTGATGTGTTTGGTTGGTAGTTAGAGTTAATTCTTTGTTAAACCATCTTTAAAACCCGAGCTCTCTTTCTAAAACACAACAGACACCATAACACAGCCATAACCTTAACCTTCTTACCAAAACCCAACAGAAACCAGAATGGATCCTTACTCTTTAAACTTTCCCGGGTTTCTTAACCTCCTACCTAGCCAGAACAGCCAGAACAGCCAGACATTAGATGTAGAATCCCCTGAAGTTCTTAGGTTTAGTAGCCAAAGCTCCCAAGAACAGACATCGAAATTTGAAAGGCGGAAGTGGACACCGACAGAAGATCTCGTACTCATCAGCGCCTGGCTCAACACAAGTAAGGACGCCATCGTCAGCAACGAGCAGAAAGGAGGAGCGTTTTGGAAGAGGATCCAAGAATACTTCAACGCTAGCCCTCCGGTCAGTGGCTTACCATCTCGAGAGGTAAGTCCCTGCAAGCAGCGATGGGGAAGACTGAACGCAGACGTGTGTAGGTTTGTGGGTAGCTACAAGGCAGCTTTGAAGCAGCAAACGAGTGGCCAGAACGAGAATGATGTCATCAAGGGAGCGCATGACATATACTACAACGACTATCACTTGAAGTTCACCCTTGAACA
>OVBA01007754.1:0-13875 GCA_900406435.1 Lepidium aucheri | reverse complement strand
GTTTCCCTGCCTTGCAGGACTTAACACCAGGGGGACGAATGTCTTCTACTTTACTCTCCACATGGTCCTTCCTTTTCTCTTTCCCAGTATCTTTCGCCAAACAAGTCGATTTCCACTTCTGGTCATACCGGAGCTCTCTCCACGCGTGTTCCAGAGTGAACTTCACGTGGTAATCGTTGTAGAATATGTCGTGCGCTGCCTTGGTCACATCATTCTCATTCTGGCCGCTTGATTGCTCCTTTAAAGCGGCCTCATAGCTACCCACGAACTTACACACTTCTGCGTTCAGCCGACCCCATCGCTACTTGCAATGACTAACCTCTCGAGGAGGTAAGCCATTCAGCTGAGGGCTAGCGTTGAAGTAAAAGCTTCTCAAGGAACTCCACATGTGCACTCAGCTTTTCCACCTGTTCCTGCACATGTACATCGGAAAACAAATTGTTAGCAATAAGTAAACTACGAATTTTGAAAGCTATGACTATACTACGATTCGCTACACTGACCTTCAATGTTGCTATCAGGTAATAGAGGTTGTGCATACCCTTAATAGCGTCCTCGGCCTCAGTCACTCGCTTTGTCAACCATTCAATCTCTTCCTCTACACCGACAACCCATGACTGACAAAGATGGAGCCCATTGTCCTATCAAACCACACTAAAACGTTATCAGAAGCATATTACACATACATAATTTACACAACAGAAATAAGTACCAATTACCTCGTAGTTTACGCAGATAAAATGCTGCTTCCCAAGATGAGTGTCAATCTCGTCATTCATCTCAGTCTTCTTAATGATTCTCCCACCACACAGACAGATTGTTGGAATCCCGTGATTTCCATCCAAGACATATCGAAGCATGTTAGAGTAAGCTATCAGTCGCTTCATCTCTCTTCGCTCTTCAGAAGGATCCATTTCAATCAAAGTACCTGAAAAAATAAGCAAGTTCATTGTTAGATATGACAGTCAAATAATCATTCCGGAATTGCAATATGTAATCCAAAATCAAAAATTCAATAACACGAACACATCAATTGAAATCGTTGAATTGTAATTTCAAACAAGCAATCCCGAATACAAATCCCTAAATCCCCAAATTCGGAAACCCAAACTCGAAAATCCCCAAATTGTAGACTGAAAACCAAAACCCTAAATCCAATCCCTAAATCACAAATTTCGAACCATAATTAGCAAAGAAACACCCTTAATCGAAACCCTAAATCCCCTATTTGAAACCCTAAATTGAAAACCCTAAAACGAAACCCTAATTCCCAAATCTAAACCTTAAATCTATACCATATAATGACTAATCGATTCCTTAACCCTTCAATTAGGAACCCTAAATCCCATATACGAAAACCCCTAACCCAATTTCGTAACCCTAAACAAAAATTTTGAAACCCTAATTTCGCGATTTCAAAATCAATCGTTTCAAACAACAACGACACTTCAAAACACAAATCGTCGCAAATATACGGTTAATATAAAAGACACATACGATTTCGAAAACAATCAACTCATTTTATGAACCAAAAAATTCGAAAACCACAAAAAATCGATCTGGAAATTGCCTGAAACTACTCGAAACTAACCTCACTCTCTTCGATTTCCCCTACACACTCGCCGGAACTCCACCTTTTCACGGATTAAAGTCAGAGAAACGGCCGATTGCGGATGCGACGAGAAAGCGGCTACGAACTCTCTCGAAAGCTCCACGTTTCTAAGAGCAAAACCTAATTGCTTTCGAACCCTCTCTTTCTCTCAGAGGGTTCGAGTCGCAGAAAAAAAAATAAGCGAATCCAGCCTCGCCACGTCGCAAAAACCCGTTTCTTACGGGTTTTTGTTGGCGAACCCGTATCTAAACCCCCAAACCCAATTAATATTATTAAACTCGATCCATATCTATGAATCCGAGCCCAACAACCCATCATAAACCTCTGATGTATTTTCTCTAATGCCTTAAAAGAAAAGGTCATAAATAGTAAATTTAGCTTTTGCTATTGCTACAAGTACTAATGAAGTTTCTTAGTAATTTTAATTGAAGGTATTAAATGTCTGAATAAAATCAAAATGTACTATGAAGTGATCTTGATCTAATAGTAGACTTTGTTCAAAATAACGCTAGGCGCTAGTCGAACGTTTGGTATAGGCCTAACTATTAATCGGAAAATCAGGGATTAATGGAAAATTTATTAGAAATTAGTTTCATGACTATTTTAAAGTTTTAGTACAATATTAATCCACTATAGTTAAATATTTATATAATATTGTTTTCAAAATTGTATATTTATTAAATTTTTAAACATAAGTTACTGTAAAACATAAAAGACTTCCAATCTAAATGTATGAATAACAAAAACAAAGTTTTTTTATATTTGCAATTCAAAACTAATCAGATTATGAAAAATTAAGCAAAAAATAATTGAATTAGACGGAGAATAATTAGATTACGCGAAAAATAATTGGATAACAAGGGATTAATCATTAATTAAGGCGGATATGGTTGCTTATGTTGGAAGTCAAAGAACTAAAACATGTAAAGAACTCAACCCAGATAACGAGAAGTTGCAGAGATGAAGTGTAATACTTCTAAACTTGAGAGATTAGTTCACCACAATCTCCGTGAAGAAACTTCAATGGTGAAATCTCTAGAGTCTTCTCTGCCCTCTTGTCTTTACACGGAAGAAAAGAGGTGATACACTCAAAGAACGAAAGATTCCAGAAAGAAGGGAAGAAGAAACAAGGATTGGTTATTCAGTTTTGAAAAAAACAATTAGAAGAAGATGAATTTAAGAAAGCTTATCAGATTCTCTTCTTCTTTAGTTCGATTCCCTACTTCTCTCTTAGCTCTCGTTGCTGCTTTTATTTTCTGCAAAACTCTATCTCTGTTAAGAGATAAGATCAGTTTGTTATAAACAAATTGGACCGTCATTTGTTTCTCATGGGCCTTCTTAGTGGACCTGATTAATGTTAATGATCCAACAAGTCAAGCCCATAAATTTTGAAACACTTTCAACAGTCCTCCTCTTGTTTCACAAATTTTTCCAGCAGTTAATCTGATGTCGAATTGACTTGAATCAGACTTATTTGAGTATATCGCAATATATATATATATATATTCATATATAAACACACACTAACTTGATCATTCATACGTTTCATATAAAGTTATGAATACAAGTCTTTTAATCTTGAATCATTACACACGTTTTTCCACATATGTAAACAACTAATGTACACATTAGTTTTACAGTGTTTCTCTCTTTTTTTCAGAGTATTCTACAAACACTATCATGACCTTTACAAGTATCCTAATGATTTCTTTCGGTTGGCCTTTTGAACTAAGTGTTCACTAATGTGAAACTCTTAGTAAGGAGCCCAGAAATCATAATACTTGGTCATTTGAATCCCATATTTTTGGCTGTGTCCAAGACCAATTGTCTACACAAGCCTCTAGTGAGAGGATCAGCAATGTTCTTACCGGATCTTACATATTCCAAGGATAATACACCAGCTTCAAGTAACCCTCTTATCACTTTATGTCTCATCCTAATGTGTCTCTTCTTTCCGTTATATAGCTTGTTATTAGCAACAGCTATTGCAGCTTGAGAATCACATCTCAAAGCCACGGATGAACACATATTTTCGAACCTAAGCAATTCTGCAAGCAGTTCCATTAATCATTCAGCCTCTTGTCCAGCAAGTTCTAAAGCAATCAATTCAGATTCCATGGTAGATCTTGCTAAATAGGTTTGCTTACTTGACTTCCATGCTATTTCACATCCTCCTAAAGTGAATACAAATCCACTAGTGGAGTTGATCTCATCATTATCAGTTATCCAATCAGCATCACAAAATCCTTCAAGAATACTAGATGATCCATTATAGCTTAGAGACCAATCTTTGGTTCCTTTCAAATACCGCATAAGTCTGTCCATTGCTAACCAATGATCATCACTTGGATTTTGTGTATATCTACTTAACCTACTTACAACATAAGCTATGTCAGGTCTAGTGCAATTCATTAGGTACATAACACTACCAAGCACTCTAGCATAATCTAATTGATTCACACTACTTCCTCTGTTTTTGCATAAATGTTTAGATGGATCATAAGGTGTTTTAGCTATTGGTTTATCCCAATAACCAAACTTCTTAAGGATCTTCTCAATATAATGTGTTTGAGACATAAAGTAACATTAATTAGATTTACTGACCTTTATACCCAGAATTACATCCACATCTTCCATGTCCTTCATGCTAAATTTTGAACTCAGATATGACTTGGTATCCGAAACTATGCTCAAAGATGTTCCAATCACCATCATATCATCAACATACAAACATATAATTACATATTCTGTATTATCTCTTTTACTGAGCAGACAAGTATCACCATCATTTGCTGTGAAACCATTTTCAGTCAAAGTAGTGCTAAACTTTTCGAACCATTGTTTTGGAGCCTGCTTAAGTCCATATAATGATTTCTTTAGTTTACAAACTTTTGATTCCTGACCTTCTACAACAAATCCTTCAGGTTGATTTATGTATATTTCCTCTACTAAATCTCCATTCAAAAAGGCTGTTTTAACGTCCATTTGATGAACAAACAGTTTATGAGATGAAGCAAGAGATAGAAGCAACCTGATTGAAGCAATCTTTGTCACAGGAGCATATGTATTGAAATAATCCACTCCAAGTTTCTGTGTGAACCCTTGTGCAACTAGCCTCGCCTTGAATTTGTCTATTGATCCATCAGATTTGAGCTTCTTTTTCAATATCCACTTGCATTTCATTGCTTTACATCCCCTAGGAAAATCAACAAGCTCCCAAGTATGGTTAGATATTATAGACTCAAATTCATTATTTACTGCTTTTTTCTAAAACACAGCATCAATAGAGTTCATAGCTTCTGAGAAATTCTTTGGATCTTCTTCTATAAGAAAAGTAAAGACAAACTCTTCACTTAACTCACTGTGTATGACCATAAAGCTAGTCACGAAATCTGGTCCAAAGTCTGTTTCAGTTCTTATTCTCTTTCTTCTTCTCGGTTCCTCAACCTCAGCATCATTCTCTGTAACGCTGTGGCTGCGCTTCAAAGATACATTAGTTCTTCCAGAGACTATATCCGAATTTTTGAAAGGAAAGATGTTTTCAAAAAACTCTACATCTCTAGACTCTATCACTTGACCAAATTTTCGATTATTGTCAAAAGTTAAGCATCTATAAGCAGCACTGTTTAAAGCATAACCTACGAGTAGAGCATTCACAGTCTTAGATCCTATGGTCGATTGTTTAAAACTGGGCAGACCTACCTTTGCCAAACATCCCCACACTCTCAAATATGACAGATTAGGACTGAAACCTTTCCATAATTCATATGGGGTTACTTCCAAACCTTTATGAGGAATTTGTTAAGAATAAAGCAAGCAGACAGAATTGCTTCTCCCCACAAAGAGTCTGGTACACCTGAACTCAATAACATAGCATTCATCATACTTTTAAGAGTTCGATTCTTCCTTTCCGCTATCCCACTTTGTTGGGGAGTGTAAGGAGCTGTTCTCTCATGAATGATTCCTTCTTTCAAACAAAACGAATCAAACAAGTCACTACAATACTCACCTCCTCTGTTTGATCTAACACGTTTTATTTTTCTATCAAGTTGATTTTCAACTTCAGCTTTATACATTTTAAATGCATCCAAAGTCTCATCTTTTGAACTCAGCAAGAAAACTTTACAGAATCTAGAATGGTCGTCGATGAAGGTAACATAGTATCTCTTACCTCCTCTGCTCAAACAATTCTTAAAGACAGCCAGATCACTATGTATCAGTTCTAACAGATCTGAAGACCTAGAGACAAATTTAGAGAATGGCTTTCTAGAATGTTTTGCCTCTACACAAACCTCACATTTGCTTAAGTCATTTTTCAAAGGATCAGATATCAAATTTGATTGTCTTAGCCGGATGATTGACTTTGAATTTATGTGACCCAATCTACCATGCCAAGTATTAAAATCACACACCATGTACGCAGAAACAGTATTCACATTTTCATTGATTGTTTCAAGTACAAACAGATTTCCTGAGCAGAAAGCTTTACCTACATAGACTCTATTCTTAGACCAAACCATTCTACATGATTCTAGAGTTTGCTTAATACCAGCTTGCATCAAAAGAGCACTAAAAATAAGGTTTCTACGCATAGTAGTGACCTACAGAACTTTGGTTAATGTGAGAACTCTACCAGATGACAGTTTTAGATCCACCTCACCAATACCTGACACTTTGAGTGCGCTTGCGTCTCCTAAGAACACATTGTTCTCTCCTGATTTATCCAGCTTCTTGAACAAGTTCTTCTGATTACAAATGTGCCTTGTGGATCCTGAGTCAACGATCCATTCAGTTTTGTCTGTTGTGTTGTTTACTTCAGTTACCACTACAACCAAGTTTTCTGTCTCTTCTGGTTTTCCTTTGCCTTTCTGTTGTGGAGCAAGTTTACAGTCTTGCATTTTATGGCCAAGTTTGTTATAGTTCCAACACTTCAGTTTCTTTTTGAAGTCTGTGGTTTTGTTAGCCTAGTTTTTATTCTTCTTCTTCTTTGGCCCTTTTCCTTTGTTCTTGTTTGATCCACCAGAACTTTCAACCAGATTAGCATCAGAATTTATAGAGTCAGAAACAAACGAATTACCCATAAATGTTATGTTTGCGTCTTCAATCATTATGTCTGAAATCAGCTCATCCAAACTCATCTTCTTCTTATCATGCTTCAGCTTAGACCTGTAATCACTCCAATAAGATGGCAGTTTGTCAATCAAAACAAACGCAGCAAGTTGATCATTGATTGGCATTCCCTCTGCTTGAATACGAGAAACTATTGATTCATAATCATGGAGTTGATCAAGAATCGGTTTGTCATCTTTTATCAAGAAAGAAGTCCACTTTGAAGTAATATACTGCTTCTTCCCTTCATCTTCAGTTCCATACTTCTTCTTTAGGTTCAACTAGATCTCTTTAGCTGACTCAAAGTTCACGTAAATGTCGAACAATTTCTCGTTGAGATTCTTCAGTATGTATCCTCTGCAGAGACGATTGTGGTCCTCCAAAGACCCTTCACGCTTTAGCTTCGAATCTTTATCTTCTTTATTTTCAGGTGAGTCGATATTCACAGATTTCGACGTAGCATCCACCAAAATGTAATCAACACCAATTTCTTGAAAGAAGAACAGTAGTTCTTCAGCCCAACAGCGATAATTAGTACCCGTGAGTTGTGGAATCTTAGATAGATCCGGAATTGCAGAATTCTTCACCATCTTAAGACCTCCAATCAAGTAATCTCTCAAGATTGTTGGAAGTCAAAGAACTAAAACCTGTAAAGAACTCAACCCAGATAACGAGAAGTTGCAGAGACAAAGTGTAATACTTCTGAACTTAAGAGATTAGTTCACCACAATCTCCATGAAGAAACTTCAATGGTGAAATCTCTAGAGTCTTCTCTGCCCTCTTGTCTTTACACGGAAGAAAAGAGGTGATACACTCAAAGAACGAAAGATTCCAGAAAGAAGGAAGAAGAAACAAGGATTGATTCTTTAGTTTTGAAAAAAAAAACAAATAGAAGAAGATGAATTTAAGAAAGCTTATCAGATTCTCTTCTTCTTTAGTTCGATTCCCTACTTCTCTCTTAGCTCTCGTTGCTGCTTTTATTTTCTGCAAAACTCTCTCTCTGTTAAGAGATAAGATCAGTTTGTTATAAACAAATTGGACCGTCATTTGTTTCGCATGGGCCTTCTTAGTGGACCTAATTAATGTTAATGATCCAACAAGTCAAGCCCATAAATTTTGAAACACTTTCAACAGCTTAAGTGACTAAGCGGGGATTATTCAGAGGTAGACAGAGATTTTTATAATAGGGGTGGTAAGCGGTAAGTCTACTAAAGGCAGATACCATCATGCATTCAAAGATCAACATCGCCTATATACATTATGTAGAAACTTGACTAATAAATCGGCCAATTAACATCGTCTATATACATTATGTAGAAACTTGACTAATAAATCGACCAATTCTGGCTCAGTATTGACAGAAAAAAAAAATCAAAATGTATTGTAGTATATTTTTGTGGCATCATCCACCACACTCATCTATAATCCAAACTTCCTGACTCAAATTCTATCACGCAGAATTACGTGAATCTTAAGAGTCGAACTCTAGTAAAAATAATGGTAAATGTGGACATTTAACACTCAACGGAAGAAATATACTCGTAGAAATTATATTGAATGTTGTAGTCACTACATAAAAATATAATGATTAATGAATGTACATATTATGATTGCTACAACACTTGTGCAATACCAAAGTCAATCACAGAAATCAAAATACCAAGTTAAAATCATCATTGCACTCTTTCTTGGCAAAATTAAGTCAGTCTACAAAGTTAAATCAAAGCTCACAAAAAAAAACAACTAATATTTATATTTACTAGAAACCCTAGAGAATAGGCTAAGGTGATCGAGATCGAGTCAATTATCGTCCTGGTCCGAACAGGTTCTATATAGGTAAATTTCGGATACCTAAAATTCGAAATATCCGATCCGAACCCGATCAGGTACCCGAATGTCCAGGCTTAATCATCAAACCATCGGTTAGATGAGAATATATTCTCATCATCGTCAAGATTGATCAAACCCTCTAAATCAAAATAAGTATTTGTATTCGAACTTGAACCCCATTCTTCCTTCACCACGTGGCTCAGCTCCGTCGTATGTACTTGGCCGGAAACTTGAGGTAGAGACGGTGGTGGTGGTGGTGGAAGAGAATTGGTTTTGGATATCTTCTTCTTAGAACCGGTTTTGTTAACCGGTTTACCAGTCAGACTTTGAACAAGTGTACGAAAGTTCTTAACGTCGGTGTTGATAATCTCTGGTGCAAATATATGAATGATACGAATCTTAGGCTTGATCTTTGTTATTATTTGTGAGGTTTTATTCATCGGAACCAAAGTTTCTGTATATCCTCCATAAAAGCTTTGATGATCATCGTATTCCGTCTTCATTATATTTCTCACCATTTTTAGACGACAAACAATTTTATTTTTTGAGAAATTTTTGTATTTTTCAAGAAATGATATGTATATGTTGTGGATTATCTGTCTCTTTATATAGACGAAAACAAATTGTGAAGAATGTAATTAAATACAATATTATTGTTAGTTTGGTCAAAAACATTAATTAAAATAAGATGAAATTAGATATGGACCTGCGCTCCATTACACAACATAAACAACAACTTGATTTAAATAAACTGTAACTTTTGCAATAAAATGATCTGTTTCTTTTACGCTATCGAAATATAATGATTTTCAATTTTCCAACTGATATATATAATAAATTCAAATAGTTACATACGAGTAGATGACTAAGGAGGGGTTGACTTTTGTTTATCGACCTCATCTTTAGATGTGACTTTGTTTTAAAAAATTTCTAATTTAGCTTATTTAGTCTTACATGACTTTTGGAATTAGGGTTTCTTCTAGTTGTAAATATATAGAATATATTCTTGTAAGTACATCTGTTGCAAAAAAATATATTTACTGTAATTGTTTATTGTCGACGGTAATCATTAATTTTGATTGATTAGATAAAATAAAACCGACAAAAAATGAATGGAAAACCTAATCCTATAACGTAACAAACACGAAAGATACTGGTCACACGTGATATGTGCTTCAACTGTGCACGTGCAATGTTTTTTTTTCTTGTTTATACCTTTCATTAAATCAATTAATCAAAAAAAAAAACAGAGGCCAATAATGATGTAAGGTCAGACAAATTCGTCATCCCTATTACATCAATCGAGTTTTTTTTTGGTACTACTTGAATGTTGCATCGAATGATTTAAAGGTCAAATTCTGTATTTTAATCTTGAAATAGATGATAGGTTGACATTAGCGTAGTTCAATTATATCAATTTTTAATAAGATTTTGACATTTGTAAGTAAATAGCTGTTTGGATATTCTGTAAGAACAACAAAACATGTTAGTCCAAAACCATATTTAATGACTTAATTTGATCGGATTAATTCGTATATTTATATATGGTTGTTTAAGAGCCGGTCCGACGTTATTCAAAACCCTATTTGAAATTTCTCAAAAACTTAAAAAAACATAACTAATAGAATTTTTTTTGACCTTACTTACTATAAAATCAATAAACTATAAAAATTTGGACCCTAGTTACTAATAAAATTTATAAACTCTAAAAATTTAAGGTCCAAATTAATATAAAATTCTATAAATACCAAAAATTTGGATCTAAATACTACAAAATTTTATAAAATTTTACAAATTCTACGCTTAATATATGTAAGCAGGTTTTAAGTCATGGCTTACGTGCCTTATACCACGATCCGGTCCTGGGTTGTTTGATAAGATGAACTGAAGACAACAAAACACTAGTGTACCGAATAAATGATTTGAAATAAGAAATAAGTTGGCTTTGAATCCATTTCCATTTTCGTTGCTGCTATTAGCCAAAGGAAAATATGATCCAAGTTTTTCGGTCTTATTAAAAGTTCGAGCCAAAAAATCATTGTTAGTGTTGTCTTCCTAGTTTTGAATCAGGTATCCATGAACGTAGCAAAACACAACTCTCGTTATTATTGTGATATGATATAATCAAGAATCCATTAATAACCCGATAAGTAAATTAACAGGGAGCTGAGAATTTAATTTTTCAGAAAAAAAAAAAAACTCAAGAGGATCGATCACAACAAGCTTATTTGATTTATGAAAACCTTTACCAGTAAATCGAAAAGCTTAAAGCGTTCTTACAATGGCGTCGTTGTGTTGTTTCTTTCTCCTCCTTCATTCTCAATCCTTCTTCTACCATTGATAGGAATTGCAATACTTGAAACCGTCCGAGCTAGATTCCTTTCCATTTCTCCAACTCCCAATCTCATCTGCTCATGACGACGAGCTAGTCGTCTCAATGCGTTTCTGATTCCAAGCCAATCATCTTCTTCCTCATCGCCGTCGAGATTAAACGTAGACAGATCCGATAATCGGATTCTCATATCAGCATCTAGATCATCGGATTCTCCGATTGTCGCCACGGGGATTGCGAATCGGCAGAGAGGACACGAGTTGTGATCCGAGAGCCAAGGGACGATGCAATCGGAATGGTAAATATGACTACACGGCAATTTCTTAGCGAATTCTCCAAGGCAGAAATCCTCTTTGCAAACGGCACAGAGTAAGATGGATTCTGGATCGGGATCTGAGTCACCACATAGCATAGAGTACGAGATCTGAATCGTAGGAATCGAATCAATATCAGAAGGTTTCAGTAACGAGGAAGATGAAGAAGAAGATGAAGAAGAAGATCCGGAATTCTCGGAAGCGAGATGACGAAGAAGACGATGAAGATAAGGACTATCAAGGAGGAAATTATCATCAGAATTAACAGTTGGATCAACGAAACACCAATCTTCCTCATCTTCTTCCTCTTGTTCTCCATCTTCTAAATCACCGATCGTGACGTCAAAGAGAGTAGATGCAGAGTCATCATCCATAAGTTGAAGGAAATCGCGTCCACACTCAGGACATAACAAAGGAGAAGAATCAGAAGATGAAGAAAGAAGAGACATACTCATATCGCATTCATGACACCAATAAGTTCTTCGATTAGAATCGCCGTGTACGGTGGTTGTTGCGGTGATTGACGACGACGACGATGACGACATTGAGAAGTGGTGGTTGTGGAAAATGCGAGTGAGAGACAAAATAAAAAAGATAAAAATAAAAAAGAAAGAAAAAAATGTTAGTGGTTGTGATTGCGAGTTTGTGATAATGGGTTTATAATTGGGCTTATTTTTGGACTTTTTTATTTTTGCATATTTTATAATAGTTAATGGATTAAAGTCGGTTTATAAGGGCCCACCATTTTACTTGGCTTTATTCGGAAGGTTTGATAGTGGGTCTCTGTCTCTATTCTTTGAAGTTATTTACATCATTTTTATAATCATTTAAATGATTGATTACAATTTTGTATACGTGTGGATGATGATTTTTAGTTTGATATCTTTATTTTGTCAAATCATTGTTATGAAGTTTCGATAAGTGTTATTAAATTTCTGGTTATCTATAAAAAACGTGTTTTAAGATTAGGCCAAGGCTTTAAAACCATATAAGGTATGTGATATGATGTATATTATTACATCACACATTTTTTTCAAATCATAACTCAAATTTTAAATGCAAGTGGCCTTTAATTCAGTGGTAGTGGTAAGTCCACTAAATGGCAGGCGCACTTGCACATCTCGGAATCAAGTCCCACCACCTACACTATACATGAACTTGGTTACTGGGTCGGCCAGTTGTGGCCCAATATTATTGACAAAAAAAACTCAAATTTTAAATACATCTATTACACAAAACTATATGATTTTTAAGAATCTAATCCTCATACAGAAAACTATAAAGACAGACATTTATATACTTGAAACAGACATACTTTACCATACAACAAGAAGAGGTAGAGTTTTGACAATGGAAATTATTCATAACAATGTGATTCAAGTTATCTGAATCAGGCTCTACCCAATTGTAATGTGTGCTTAAAGCAAAAAATTAAAACCCATATAACAAATCATTGTTTTTTTTTCAATGGTAATATTAATATTAGGCTACAATGGCCAGCTTATTAGCCAAATTTTTACATAAATCTCGTAAATAGTGGAACTCGATCTATGGTGATACATGTGCATCTGCCTATAGTGAACTTACCACCAGCCACTTGAGTAAATCACTTGCTAACAAATCATTGTTTAAAAATTAAAACAAAAAACGATGGTGGTGAATGACAAACTAATTTTTAGCTTTTTGTTTTTTGTTTTTAGTTTTTAGTTTTTGGTTTTTAGTTTTTAGATTTTGGTTTTTGGTTTTTGCAGCAAATTTAGTTTTTCAAAATCAATGAAAGGCAACATTTATAGTCCTTGGATTTTCAACTTAGTTTTTTTATTTTTAACAATTTCGTTTTAGAATATTTTTTTTCTTAAACCTATAAAAATACTATATTAAATTTAAGTAATTAAAATATTGACCAGAATAAAATAATTCAAACTAATGATTCCTTTTTATTACCAGCATCATGAGTTGATCTCGGAATATCAATATTTGCATATATAAACAACATGTTCAAATTGCATATTGCTAAAATATTTATATTTATGCGCCTTTTCTGTTCCAATATTTACAACCATAAATGTACTTTTTATATAGAATTTTAACATATTAATTATACAATAATATAAAATATTTAGTTTCTAGTTTTTGATTTCTACTTTTTAGTTTTTGAATTTTAGTTTTTAACATTTTGGTTTTTGGTTTTGTGGAGTAAATTTTAGTTTTTTAAAAACATAAATGGTAATTTTATAGTTTTTGGTTTTACCCATAGATTATTCTTTTGTTATAATAATTTATTATAAAATTATTTTTTCTAGCCTTATGTAAATATAATATTAAATTTATGCCCATATATTTTTTAAATAATTATAAAGAAATAGATAAACTTTTTAGGTTGACCACCTAATGTTTTAGAGATGTAGACATAATTAGATGTATTTTTGTGTGTGTATAGGTACATAAATTTTTTTCTTTATGTTAAATTTTAGATACTAATTGTAGAGTAGTATAATTTAAAACTTAAAAGTAGTTATTTATTGTTAATGTTAAGTTGTAGATGTAGTGCATATCATTAAATACTCGTTTAATAATATACATATGTTTATAATTCTACTAGATGATGTCCCGTGCTATGCACGAGGTAGGTAATATTTGTTTGTTTTATTTATATATTTATGGTTTGATTTGTATGT
>OVBA01007753.1:0-13875 GCA_900406435.1 Lepidium aucheri | reverse complement strand
ACTTATTGCTATTATCTTGCTCTATTTATTGATCATTTCTCTGTTTTAGATTTTATGTTCTGTTTTAAATTTGTCCTTTAGTCTATTTTTTCCTATTGACTAGATTATAAGCTCACTAGAAAACATAGCCTATCTTTGTGACAGATTGATAGGTTGTCTGGACTAGAAACTAGTAGTAGATAGGTTGATTACAAGTAACTACTGAGTATTGGTTCGACATCCATTTACTTACTACCTTGCTTAAATGATTTGATCACTTAGGCCAAAAACCTTGTTATCAATTAGCTATCCATGAAAATTGGGATATCAAAACAGAAAGATTGGTGAGACAAGAACGGTCATCAGATCAAAATTAGAGTTTTAAAGGAGCCTTAGTGAACAACCTAGGAAAGATCAGAAAGGGTGTATGAAAAGAGTTTCTCACCACAGACACTTTAATCAATATGGCTCAAATCTTCATGTTCCAAAACGTGAGGTAAAATATGTGCCAAAAGATTCATGGGAGAAAGCATCGAAGGATGCATTCATGGTTGAATCTCGATCAGGTTTATCCTCCAATAAAACTAGGTGAGAAGCAGATATAAGTGTAGAAAAAGTGCATAAAGCCCATGACCAAAGAAGTGAGGAGAAGTAAGTGTGTGTAGCTCAATCTTCATCTAAAAATCGAAGAGATCATATGAGGAAGATCTGTCACTTGATGTTATTTCTTCAAAACCAGCTGAACAAGGAATAGATGTTGTTGAAGTCACACATCCGGCGGCCTCATCAAACAAAGTTTTGCAGGGTGTAGGTTATGATCCAATGCAATGTGACCTACTATCTAAAACTTCTGGAATGACAGCACCAAGGCACATCCGAGAATGAATATTGATGATCTGGAGAAGTTGCAAGAAATTAGAACTATTACTATTGAAGAGAAAGAATAAATGATGGATTCCTTTGGCCTGAGAAACAAGGTTACTAAGCCACCTTTGCTGCCACAAAAAACATATGGAGGCAAACAAACCAGATTCGTCTTTGAATACAACAAAGAAAGATACAAAAACAAAGCAGGTATAAGAGGAGTGAATTTAAAGAAGCAGAACCTTATCCAGGTAGTTGAAACCACACAGAAGAAAACATACAAAGGAAGAAAGACGGGAAAAGGCCCAAAGAACGAGGAACATGGCGCTACCTCTCGCCTCTTGGCATCGTCCATTTAAAATTTTATTTTGATTATTTTTAATGTTTAAAGTATTTTCTTGGAATTGTCAGGATTTTGAAAACCCAACTACTTTTAGTTTTTTGAAATATATTTATAAGCAATACAAGTTTGATTTTCTATTCTTGATGGAAACAAAAAAAAGATGATGCATATATGGAAAGTTGTCTCACCGCTTTTAATATGGATAATATTATTACAGTATCACCAATGGGAGCGAGTGGTGGTTTGGCTCTTATGTATCAAGATCATTTTGATATTTCACTAAATTTTAAAGACAAGAATATAATTGATAACTCTCTTGTTCTGAACGGACAAAAGACGTTCATCTCTTTTATCTATGGTGAGCCGGTTTATCACGGGAGAGAGTTTGGGAAAGGATGTCCCGTTATGGTACACAAAGATTTTCTCTATGGTTAACGGTGGGAGACTTCAATGAGATATCAGGACATTATGAGGAAAAAGGGGGAAGACAAAGAAGTTTAAGTTCCTTTATTCCTTTCAATACTATGTTACAAAATTGTGGTTTTATAGAATTTTCATGCATTGGAGATACATGGTCATGGCGAGGAGTTCGACAAAATGAAATTGTACGATGTAAATTAGATAAAGCTTTTGGGAACAAAGATTGGTATTTGATTTTTCCAAATTCAAAAACCGTATATTTAGAAATGATGGGATCAAATCACTAGCCAATTTTGGTAGAACTAAATGAACATGATCAAGTTAGAAATTCGAGGTTTAACTTTGATAAGCGATGGATTAAAAAACCAGGGCTAGAGAAAGCAATTAAAACAGGTTGGACAAGATATGCACATTTGAGATAAGAAAAGATTTCTTTATGTATCTTAAATTGTCAGCGAAAAATATAAAAATGGCGGAAGTAGCAAATTCTCCTTGGGTGAGCAAGGATAGAACTATTAAAAATAAAACTTGAAGCAATGAATAAGCTAGATTTGTGCCCAACGACATATTTCTAGCAGGCTGCTTATGATCTTTGCTTAGCATATAAATAAGAAGAATCGTACTAGAAGCAAAAAAGTTGAAATAAATGATTAAAAGAAGAGGATAAAAATACAAAGTTTTTTCATGTAGAAACAAAACAAAGACGATAAAAGAACTGGATTGCGGGTATTTTAAATGATCAGGATAATTGGATAGATCAAGAAGAGGGCATAGAGAATATTGTGGCTCAATATTTTGATACTCTATTTGCGTCTAATGGATCAATCGGGTGGGAGAATATGTTAGAAGGAATTTCCCCTATTGTTTCAGAGAACACGAATGATATGCTTTTAGCGAAGACTACAATGGAGGAGGTGCAGAAGGCCCTTTTCATGATAAATCCAGATAAAGCATCAGGGGCAGATGTCATGACATCTCTTTTCTTCCAACGATCATGGGATTTTATGAAGAAGGATTTAGTGGACTTAGTAAATAATTTTATGGAAACAAGGCTGTTTAATAAAGATCTCAATCGTACGAATATTTAATTCCCAAAAACTCGTGGCCTACCAGGTTGGTGGAATTTAGGCCGATAAGTCTATGTAATATTGTTTACAAGATTATCTCAAAGGTGGTATGTTTGCGATTAAAAAGATTGTTACCGCAATGATTTCTGATACTCAATCTACTTTTGTGTCTTGTCGTTTAATATCAGATAATATTCTAATTGCACAAGAGATGTTTCATGCCTTTTGTACTAATAATATGATCAAGGGTTTGTATATGGCTATCAAGACCAATATGAACAAGGCTTACGATAGGATTGAATGGGGATTTTAAAACATATTATTACTAAAGCTCGATTTTCATGAACGGTGGGTTAAGGGAATCATGCACTGTGTCACTTCCGTAAATTATTTGGTTTCTATTAATGGGAAACCAAGAGGTTTTATTAAACCTCACAGAGGGTTAAGACAAGGTAATCTCTTATTACCATATCCATTCTTACTCTGTACAGAGGCTCTGATTGCAAGATTAACAAGGTCGGAGGCACAAATAAAGTATTAGGTCTTTAAATGGCTTGTACAAGTCCGCATGTGTCTCATCTTTTATTTGCGGATGATAGCCTCTTTTTCTGCAAAGCTAACTTAGATAAAGCCGCCAACATTTTGCAAGTACTTAAAGATTATAAAAAAATTTCATGCCAAAAGATAAATTTCTCAAAATCAACTATTCAGTTTGGGAAGAATGTTGATCCGATTTGATGTCTTGAGATCCAAGACCTCCTTGGTATCCATACCTTGGGGGGGCATGGGTACATACTTGTGATTGTCGGAGGGTTTGGAAGGTGCAGAGAAAAATGTCTTTGCATTTATCAAAGAAAAATAGAAGCAAGAATTAACTCATGGTCAGCGAAATTCCTCTCAAAAGGTGGTAAAGAAGTTTTAATAAAATTTGTTTTCACAGCCATCCCTTCCTATATGATATCATATTTTAGACTTCCAAAGAGGCTTACCTCAAAATCTCTGCGGCTATAACAAATTTCTGGTTGCATAATTCTGGATATTCACGTGGTATCCACTGGGTGAAGTGGGAATCTTTATGTACAGAAAAAACAAATGAAGGTCTACGGTTCATAGTGATCGAGGATTTCAACTCTGCACTACTCGTGAAACAACTATGGAGACTTCTTAATCCCCCTGAATCTTTATTATCAAGAATCCTTTGAGGTCGGTATTTCATGGGGACTAACCCTCTGAAAATTACTTGTTTGTACTCGCCTTCTTACGGATGGAAAAACATTATTTCCGCTCAGGCTTTGGTAGTGAAAGATCTTATTAAAAGGATTGGAAATGGTGATACTATTAGAATGTGGTCAGATTTTTGGGTTCCATATACACTACCTAGGCCGGCCATTGGAACTGGCCCCATGATCTACCCAAATTTAAAAGTCTATGATTTGATTGATTCTCATACAAGGCTCTGGAGAGAAAACCTTATTAGATATTTTTTTATCCCGTCTGATGCCAACTTAATCCTTGGCATTCATATTCCATGTACTCCTTCACCTGACTGATGGGGTTGGCACTTTATTAAGTCAGGTCTTTACACTGTTAAGTCCGTCTATTGGGCCAAAAGAAACATTGCACAACATTCGAAGAACTCAAATGGCTCAGGTTTGGAAAGTCAATGCACCACAAAAGATTAAAGATTTTATTTGGCAAGCAGTCTCAGGTAAACTTGTAGTTAAAGCTAATATACAGAAACATGGTATTCAATGGGACGCACGATGCGATAGATGTGGGGATGATCAGGAAACTATTAATCATGTGTTATTTGAATGTCCATTGGCTTTACAGGCTTGGGCCCTTTCCTTTATACCAGCAGGTCAAAATTTCCCATGTACCTCTATATTTTTGAACATGGATCATCTTATCTCGAGACTTCCAAAACATAAGGACTTTCACAATTTCCCTTGGATACTTAGGTGTCTTTGGAAAGCTCAAAATGAGAAAGTGTTTGACAATAAGGATACAGACCCAAGCGACTTGGTCAGAGCAGTTATCTCTGAGGCGGATTTTTGGTTTACATCTCAGGAGGATATAGGCATTACACATGAGAGTTATTCCAGCTATAATGCGTCTAAGAATAATCAGGTCACTCAACCTTTGGTTATGGATCCCTCCTTTACGGGATATCGGTGTATTGTGGATGCATCATGGAAGGAGTCGGATCTTTTTACAGGTTTATGATAGTATTCCTTCCCTTTTGAGGTTGGCGGAGTAAATATGGGAGCTCAAAGTATATGTCGGAGTTTATCACCCTTGTATTCAGAAATGGAAGCTCTCTTATGGGCTATGACATGTCTTTCCTCCCTACAGCTAACAGAAGTGGTATTTCTAGTCGATTGAGTAGAGCTGGTACAGATAGTGGAGGATCCTTCGGCTTGGTCGTCTTTCTTTCCATACTTTGACGATTTCTTCAGACTTCAGAGTTGCTTTGGTCGGTTCTCTCTTGTGCGCACCCTGCAAACCCTAAATCACAAGACCGATTTATTAGCCTGTAATGTTAGAGGGTTATCTAGGAACCAAGTCTTCATGAATGATGTTCTAGTGGGATGGTCCTAATTTTGATTCATTTTATTTATTATGTTAAGTTGACAAAAAAAAATATAACAAATAAGAATTTTCCATATATAAGTGAATCAATCATTAAATTTAATTGAAATAAAATTGTAAACCCGTTTTACCTTAATTTCTGGTAAATAAGTTAAATTTCTTAATTTAATGATTGACGAATATTTTTTTAGAATATGATATCTTAATCTAAAATTCTTTTTTTCTTATATTTGACCATTTCAATAACAAGTCAAAGTTGTATTTTGATCTTTTTAATATAATTTTAGTATTTTGAAGTAGAAACATGTCTCTGAATGATAATTTACACTAAAACCATTCAATCAACAATGGAATATTAAAACTTTTGAAACTTTGAAAGGCTTATACTTTTAAGTTTGGGAACTTGTTCTGCGTGATTGAAAAGTTACTTTTCTGTTTTTAATCGGTTTTCATAATATGTCCTTATATATTCTTTTAACTAATCTATTTTATTTTTTGTTTGGCTTATCACTAATTTTCTTTTGTTCTTACAACTTCTATGAAAAAAATTCTTCATTATCCAGAAATTTTGTTAGGCTTAAATTTTGCAGATATTGTTGAAATCCGTGATGGTGAACTCAGTGATAATTTCTTGATCGGTAATTTTTGATGTAATTTTTGTTATTGTTTAAATAATCTTTAAATAATATATTATATATTTCGATAAATTTTTTTTGTTTTGTTTACTGTAGACGTAATTGGCCAAGTCTTACATTTGAAAAAATAAATAAAGAAGATGGACATCAATATCAAAAATTCCGAGTAAGAATTTTTTTATGTATTTATGTGTTTTTCAATCTATGTTTTGTAAATCATGATTTTAAGAAAAAAAAAATTGATATTTGAATTATTTGGATATTTTAGTTTTAGAACAAAATTTACCAAACCGATATTATTTATATTTTTATTTAATAAACGATTTTTTAGTAATTATTTATAGAACATTTAATTACTTTTTATTTGTGCTTTTAGTGATGTTAGATTAAACTGTGAATTGTTGGAAGAATATGCTGATTATCTTCAAGAGCATACTTTAAATTTTGTGAATCAAAGGTTACAATTGTCATGGAGTGGAACAAGATTAAAATCTTCAAAGGTATATATGATATTAATGAATTATCACTTATTAATTTAAGTATAAATTATATTTATATTGTATTTGTATTCGTAAGGGGCATCGCTAATGCCTTTGAGTGAACACAAAAATGGATCAATAATGAATACATTCAAGGAGTATTGGAATTGAATCCACGTTTGTGTTTATTATACTTGAAGATGAAATCTTTTTCTGCTATATTTGTATTCGTATTTGAACTTTTTTATACCCGATTTTGTAATATTACAAATTATTATCTTTCCGGTGTTATTAATATTTGATTGTCTGTTTCTAATTTATACAATATTATTTTTTATTTATTTATTTTTTAATCAAATTCATAAAAAAATATATTTTTTCAAATTACCAAATGATGATCTAGCCTCTGAGTTTATAATTCATCGCAAGAAAATGAATAAAATTCATAGTGCATTAAGGAAACAATTTTCAACAAATACCCAAAAAAAAATTCAAACACTTTTGGATACTAAAAATATAAGTTTTTGACTTTTAAATTTTTGTAAATTTATTAACCGTAAATTTATTAATTATTAATTTAATTTTAGATTGAAATGTTTGTGAGAATATATGCTCTGGTAATTATGTTGATGAAAGACATTGATGCTAAAACTGCCCTATGCAATAGTACATGGTTGCATGTTACACAAATAGTCATAATTGTAAATGAAGGTACAATTATTTCTCCAGACATAGTTGGTGATAAGGTATTCATAACAAGGTCAGATTATTTCTTCCAAACTATAACGAATTTATGACCCGGTTTCAAAGAAAAATGAAAACTTAACACAAAGTAATAGTGCTTCAGCTAAAAAATCTTCAAGATGAACGTAAAATTTTCTCAAAAATATTAATATGGAGAAATGATATTTCCCATCTTATATCCCTCTCCTCAACAATAATTTTCTAAAATTTTGTTTAGAACGTATTTATATTTTAGTTAATTTTTTTAACAAACTTTGCTATGATTGGAACATAGACTTTTATATTTATCATGGTTTTACATTTGTATTGCAGTCTTAATTTTTTTTTGTTATTAATTGTATTCCTACATAAAAATTATTTTGTTAATATTAAATAATTTTCAGCATATCATAATACGATATATTATATATATGATACCTATGATATACGTACTTTGAAAATTATGTTACCGAGTATATAATCATATAATTATCTACATAGATGATTACCATGTATATAATTATCTACATTAAAGTTGTACATTATACATTATCTACATAAAATTATACAATTTATATAGATAAATACAACTGGAACTACAAAGATACTAATTAATTCGAATATATAAAACGAATATTGAATTGTAAAACTTAAAAATTGAATGTTGTCGATAATGATAAATAAACTTGATCTAATCAATCTACTAATAGAACAAGAATTGTAGATATACTATATTTACTAGCTACGGTTAACAAAAAGTATACTATATATACTCATATCTACCGATGAAAATAGAATTGTAGATTCACTATATTGACTCAAATATAAATTAAAATATCTTAATGAAATCTTAATTCATTTCTTTGTCAACTCAAAAATGCCTTACTATCTCATCAGAAAGGTGAAACCAGTTATAATGTTAAAATAATTAGCAGTCATCCTTACAATATGGTCGAGAGAATCTGCTTTATGGTTCAAGAGATGGAGAATTACATGAAGCGAAAAAAATCTAAAAAGATAACTCAACCTGATAAAGTCCTCCTGATAGGATCTAAAAGCCAACCACTCAGTAGGAGAGGAGAAGATTTTCAAAATATCAGTGCAATCAGTCGTCATCGTCACTTCCGTCTGGTGAAGCGAAAGAAGAGACTCCATAGCCCACAAGACCGCCTCTACCTCATAGTGGAGGGCCGAGACACTCTGCCGAATCTCGCGTAACGCCATACTAACTCCCTCATGAGAATCTGGGAACAAAATCCACCCAAGACCAGAACTGAGATCTGAAGCCTTCCAAGAGATGTCAACAAAACACTGGAACCCTGTGCCAGGATTAGTAGTAGTTGGTCTTGTCACTGATGTCCAAATTGAAGAGGAACTGAGAGGTCCAGAGTGGTACGGGATAACGTTTTCATTCCTGGCAGAGAACCAGTTTTCGACATCTACTTCTACCTCACGGATAGTATCTCTTGGATCAATATTTTATCTGAAAAAACAATTTTTATTTCGAGCTTTCTATAAGTGCCATATGATCCATGAAAAGTTTTTAATTATGTCATCATTAGGGATGCGCCAGAAAAGGTGGTCAAGGTTAGATCAGATTGAAGTTCCAGGAACAAACCTAGTGACCAAGGAATACTTGAGAGAGCCCAAGTATGGATTGCTGGTGGATTCAAACAGAACATGATTGATTGTCTCAGCATCCACACCACATCGACTACATTGAGTACCACACTTAATACCCCAATATTTCTGGTTTTCTTGCACTGTTGTACATCCAGATATTGCCTGACATATGAAATATTTAATTCTGGAAGAACAAGTCAATTTCCACACCTGCGTTTGTAGTTCTTGGATATTTGGACCATAAATCCAAATCGGTGATAATAACTTTGTCTCTTCAGTCATGTATCCAGATTTCACTGTATATCTACCAGTCTTAGTAAAATACCAGCCCCGGTAGTTTGGTCTAATGCTTAGAGGGATTGAAATCCCTAAAATAATTGCAATGTCAGAGGGTTCCAAAAATTAGCGTAATAAAACATCTTTCAACGTGTATTTGAATCAATAAATTGGTCTGCAGTGAGATCAGGATATATGTTAGGTCATATTCCCACTGTAGGCCGTGGAATAATGTCTGGAATCAATGAGTCTCTCCAGACTGCAATTGATTTGCCATCACCAATTTTCCAGATCATACCTCTGCTAACTAAAGAGCAAGCTGAAGAAATACTTCGCCAACCATACGATGGAGAAGATGAATGGGATGGATCCCTGGGAAGTGTACTGAAAATAAGATTACAATCAATAAATCTTAAAATGAGACGTCTACCACCTCGAGTTTTTGCGGCGATCCCACAGGAATTGAGACAATTAAACTTTACTAAAATAGTTTCATTAGCTTTTGGATTTAATAATAAGTTGGCCTCAAAAAAGTTTTCTTTTTTGAAACAACCGAAAAAGATATATGAGTTAATATATGCTCTAAAATTGAAAAAATTAGCGGCATAAGAGCCGACTCGGCATAAGCGGCTCCGTGCCGCACTGGAGTGATCCAATATGTGGTTCCGCATGTTCCACCACTTCTCCGTTCATTTTCAGTACAATTCTATGAATTACTCCTTGAGAGTTACTTTGAAAACTTTTTTCTTATAATATATATTCTTCATTACTTTAGCCAATAATGACTCTGGATAATCTAATAATCTCCACATCTGTTTAGCCAAGAGGGCTTTATTAAATTTCTCTAATGCCCGGAAACCTAAACCACCTTCTTGTTTAGGTACACATAATTTCTGCCATTTCTTCCAATAAATCCCTCTAAATGTTTCTCGGTTAGTCCACCAGAAGTTTGCTGTCGCGGCATTCAAATTCTTAATTATCATCTTTGGAAGTCTAAAACATGACATAACATATGTTGATAATGTTGTAAGAACATATTTGATTAGGACTTCTTTCCCACTGTTAGAGATAAATTTAGAAGATGAACTATTAATCCGTTCAAATAACTTCTCACGAATGAAAGCAAAAACTTTTGTTTTTGCTCCTCCAATGCTTTCTGGAAGTCTCAAATAAGATCACCTTCCCCCTATCTGATTAATATTTAATATTTGGTGAATCCCTCATTTATTCATTTCAGGGAAGGAATAGCCGAATTGAATTGAAGATTTGTCAAAGTTAATATGTTGACCAGACACTTTTTCATATTCTTTGAAGATATGATGAATATTATGAGCCTCCTCCAGATTCGCTTTACACAAGAAAAGACTATCATCAGCAAATAACAAATGAGATATTGTCGGACTCCCTCTAGCAATAGTAATTCCAGAAATTAATTTATTGCTTTACACTTTGCGTAGTTTTGATACTAAAATATCAGTGCATAATATAAACATATACGGGGACAAAGGATCCCCTTTTCGGAGCCCTCTCTTAGGGAAAAGTTTCCCCCTTGGTGCACCATTTAATAAAACTGAGTATCCGACACTTCTAATGCAATGCATAATATATTTTATCCAATTATCATGAAAGCCTAATTTGCGGAGGAGGGCTTCAACGAAATTCCGTTCAACAGGATCATAAGCTTTGCTCATATCTGTCTAAATGGCCATGTACTTCCTTTTAATCGCTTTATTCGTGCACAGAGTAGGAAACATTTTTTGGGCAATTAGAATATTATCAAAAATCAACCTGCTTGAGATAAATGCCAATTGTGTTTCTGAAACTAATTTTAGAAGAACTTTCTTTAATCTGAGGCACAAAACCTTCGAAATAAGCTTGTATCCCACATTACATATACTAATGGGTCTAAACTCTGCCATTCTAGGTGGCCTCGAGACTTTCGGGATAAGACATAAATTTTTCTTATTTAGTTCCCTTTTGAAAAATCCCATTTTCAGAAAATCATTTACTAAGTGAATACGATCCAGCTTGACCACCTCCCAAGAGTTTTGGAAAAATAAGACAGTCATACCATCCAGACCTGGTGCTTTATTAGGATCCATAATCAAAAGTTTTTTTAACTTCTTCTTTCGTTGTGTCCTGAATAAGTAAGTCATTATATGCCTCGGTAATCATTGGACTAATTTCTGCTATCACATCACTGGTAATATCCTCCCCATTTGATAAGAATAGCTTTGTAAAGTATCTCTCTGCTTTCTCAATAATTTTTGGCTCTTTAGAAAGCTATTTACCAGCCTTGTCATAGAAACCAATAATTCTATTTTTAGCTCTTCATTGCTTTGTTTAAGCATGGAAAAATCTTGTATTTTCATCACCTTCCTTGAATCATTTATTCCGGCTTTTTTATTTCCAATAAATTTCTTCATCCACATATGCTTTCTTAAGGTTAATCTTAACTTCTAGGATGTCCTCAGAAGATGAAGAATTATCATTCTGGATATTTTTTAATATTTTTTGGAGTCGCATAATTTCTTACCGTCCAGAAGTAATATTTTTATATCGCCATAAGAAAATCTCACGCCAAAATTTTTTAATGCGCATTGTAATTGAGTGAGAAAGACGACAAGATACTCCTTTCAAACCCTTCTATGTCCGTTTCTTAAATCCTTCTCGACCAATACATTGTCTATCAAAAATAAATTGGCACTTCCTAATTTAGGGATATATGTTTATTGAATCGGTTTCATCATCTTTTTCTTCATCTTATATTCTACTTCTTATTCCTATGGTTTACACAAATAGTATATGTTGATGAATTATCTTTCTTCTTTTTTAAAAAAGAAAATAATATTTAATTGTTCAATATATAAAACATTGATCCAATGAAAAATATAGTTGTTTCTGTTTTTATATATATCCTTAGTTTTCTAATATAAATCTCAGTACATCCAATATCATAAAACCCAAAAAATTATTACTTAATAAAATATTCAATTTAAAATAATTTAAAATCAACATCAATCTGTATATTTTCATAGAATACAGAAATTCAATAATAAAAATATTGAACTAAATAAAACAAGCTTAGGATATAATAGTAATTTACAATCATTTTTTTGTAAACATAATACTTTATTATAAAAAGGAGGGTTGACCTCAAAGTTACAACAAAGTGAAGACATAAGCTTATCCTCTAAAATTACGAGCGAGGAAGTTAGCTTTATGATTCAGAAATCGAGAGATTACATGGAGAGAAAAACTTCTAAATAAACTCTTCAATCTTGAATAATCTTATAAAAAATAAGAGAAAGCAGGACAGTCTTCAGGGTTGGAAACCATCTTCAAGACATATGTGCTATCCATTGTAAAACCTCCAAAAAATCAAGAGAGATAAGGTATTGCATTGCCCAGAAAACCATTTCTACTTCTGAATACAGCGCTGATAGGCCTCGAGATTGACCTAGCTTCTTCACAAACATCCTGCACTGAATCTGGGAAACAAACCCAACCAATTCCAGAGTAAGAATCTGAATTATGCCAAGCCACATCCAAAAAACACTGATACCTAGTGAAGGCATGATCGAACACCAATGTGCGAGCCACTCCATCCCAACAAATGGATGAATCTACTTGACCAACAAGTGAGGACGATCCCAGACTTTTATTAGCTTGAGACCATTATGCTGTATCTAATTCTGCTTGTTTAAGAATATCCTAAGGATCCTTATCAAAGTTGGTGAACAACTTTTCATGCCTTACCTTGCCATAAAATCCATGGATACCCCGAATTATCAGAACCATTTGGTAATCTCGCAAATAAATAATTAATATTTATCCATACAGAAGGACCAGGGAAGCAATTAATGGATGACGGTATATTCGATAAAGCTCAAGTCTGAAATGTTGGAGGGCGTTCAAATAATACATGGTTTATCGATTCCTTATCAACACCACGTCGAACACAAGAATTATCACAATTAATTCCTCTGCTTCTTAACTTATCTTTTACTGCCACACAACCTGAGATCACTTGCCAAAAAAAAATTTTTTTGCTGGACACTTTAACTTCCAAGCTTGTGCTTATAAAGTCTCTAAATTGGGTCCCATTGATCCCACAACACTTACACTACAGGAAAAAAGGGCTTACTTAGCGTCACAAAAATGCTATTTAAGGGTATAATAGCGTTTAGTTAAGCATCCTGAGATTGCCCACGATAATAGGTCTGATACTTTATATAGTGAGTTTTGATACTATAATTAAATCTTTCGATAATATAGCGGGTTTAAGCATGCAATAAATTAGTTATTAATAACGTGGTATACTTATTATTAATACATTTTTACAGCGTTATTATTCTGTGATTTTTCTTATTAATATAACATAATAATTGTGTTGCATATTATTTTTAGAGAAATTTTGAGAAATGCCCTTTTTAGTGTACCCTTTTTCAAAAATGCCCCTTACCATTTATCTTTTCAAAAATACCTTTCATTAATACAAAAATGACTAAAATACCCTCAACAGAATTGTTACAAACTTTTCCCGCCAAAAAAAAAATGTTCCCGCCAAAAATTTTTTTAATGGAATTTCGTAAAAAAAAGTTTACGGAAAAAAAAAAATTTCCCGCCAAAAAAAAAATTCCAGCCAAAATTTTTTTATAAGTGCGCTTATAAATCTTTACAAATTTTTATAAACACCTTATAAATTTTTATAAACGCCTTATAAATATTCATAAACACCTTATAAATTTTATAAGGTCTCTTATAAAGCCTTATAAATTTGGATAAACACGTTATAAATTTTTAATAAACACGTTATAAAGTTTTTAAGTTCTCTTATAAAACCTTATAAATTATATAAGCTCTATTATAAA